>PVKC010007940.1:0-14999 GCA_004027635.1 Crocidura indochinensis | reverse complement strand
CGATTTCCATAGAGGCTGGACTAGACGGCATTCCCACCAGCAGTGGATAAGAGTTCCTTTCTCTCCACATCCCCGCCAGCACTGATTATTCTCATTCTTTGTGATGTGGGCCAATCTCTGTGGTGTGAAGTGGTATCTCATTGTTGTTTTGATTTGCATCTCCCTGATGATTAATGATGAGGAGCATTTTTTTCATGTGCCTTTTAGCCATTTGTATTTCTTTTTTATCAAAGTGTCTGTTCATTTCTTTTCCCCATTTTTTGATGGGATTAGATGTTTTTTTCTTGTAAAGTTCTGTCAGTGCCCTGTATATTTTGGATATTAATCCCTTATCTGATGGGTGTTGAGTGAATAGTTTCTCCCACTCGGTGGGTGACTCTTGTATCCTGGGCACTATTTCTTTTGAGGTGCAGAAACGTCTCAGTCTAATGTATTCCCATCTGTTGATCTCTGCTTCCACTTTTTTGGAAAGAGTAGTTTCCTCCTTGAAGATGCCCTTTGTCTCGATGTCGAGAGAGATAGATGCAGAATAGTCTCACTCATCTATGGGTTTTAAGGAAAATATAAGTCATTTTTGTAACAATCCTCAGAATGAGGGAACTGAAAAGCCTGTATGGAGTACAGGTGGGGGTGGGTTGGGAGGAAGGGAGTTTTGGGACGCTGGTGGTGGGAAAGTTGCATTGGTGAAAGGGGTGTTTAAAAACAAAAAGTTAAAAAAAATCAAAAAAGGAAAGAAAAAATAAGGCCTCCCAATTCTTATCACAGGCTGTGTTCTTTACACTGACTGTATAGAAAGAGGAGGTACAGTAAATGCACCCCATATACACCTGAACCCAGACCCTTGCCTGGTCTGTATGGTGAATCTGGGGACAAAATAAAAAGAAGTTCAAAATTAATGAAAAATATGTACACTTGGAGTACATTTAAAATGATGGTGGAATATAATTAACATCCGGAGACTATTGTTATTCCAATTAGTTCCAATCATTTATCCAGCTTCATAATGCACTTTGGTTATGCATGATGCCATTGAAGCAATTCGGTGATGGACACAAGGAACTTCTTTATAAACTTCCTGCAAGTTCTTGTGTGTCCATAATATTTTTAATATAGATATGTAGAAAATGAGAGTAACACTATTTTGTTATTGAATAAGGGACCAGGCAACAAAGTGATTTCTATTTTGCTCTGGAATTCTCAAATAAACTATTTCTCCATGTTGCTTAGTCTGTATTTGTCATAGATTTATTTTTGTTGTATTCTCTAGCACTAACTAGTTAAATTCTGAGGACTGTATTAAAAAGAAAGATGTCTATAACTAGATTTTAAGGCTACAAGGAACTTCACTTTCTGACTAAATTTTTACTGGATTAAAACTGGGTTTGGCCATGCCTTGCAGCGTGGTAGTTTAGGCTGGATTATAAAACAGTCTTTTGATTCTTTGAATACTATGTCTTGCAACTAATATAGCTGGATAAGAGAATTGTCAAAACAAATTGGGATCTTAGGGATTAGCATTTATACCTCATGTAATTTCTGCACATTATTTCTTCCAGACATTAATGAATTTCTGCTACTGACCATGATTAATCTGACTACAGAAATAAAGGGGACAGAAAAGCATTCAACAATTGTTCGGTGCAGGAATGTAGTGAGAGGAAAGAGGAGACTTGAGAATCATGTCAAGGTGCTTTCTCTGTAGTGTTATTGTTCTGATTTGACGCGAAGAAATAACAGTGCCAAAAAAGAATCTCCTTTTCATTGTCAGACTGGAAAGCATAATAGCATATGTGGGCATTCAGGACTAGCGAGATAGCCTCCAGTTTTTATGCTTCAAAACTAGTTGCCTTGTTATATAAATTCCTATTTAGTTATGCTTTTCCCATTGGGCATGCCATTCAAGAATGCTTTGGGAAAGCAAAATTATAGACACAGAATATTCTCTTTTACAGGGAACTTTTGTGAGAGTTAGATGGAGCATCTGCTATGGAAGCAGGCAAGAAGGATGGTTATATGGATGGAGAATGAAAGAGTTTTCTTTTCTTTGCACAGTCCTGAAGTCAATCCTTGTCCAGCGTCTGTGTGCTTGTCACCACTGCATTTATGATTTTATTATAAAATAAACCTTAATGTATGTGATTGAATAGATGACTGGTCATGGAAGGTATCTGAAAAATTGGGAAACATTTTGAAATGATTTAAAATTATTACTGGCAATTTTCAGTTATTCAAGAAAAATGCATGTGTAGAATTAGTATGTTTTGTTTTCCCAGGCTATTTTCTCAATTTTTAAATTTCAGATAACCCAAAGCAATGAAAACAAACATTTCACAATCTCAAATGAATTTTTCCTAGTGTAGAGATATATGTCCTCCATTATCAAAAAGGCTTTATATGTTTTTCTAAATTTATTTTATCGTTTCTGAATTACATAACTGTGGTCCATTAATTTTATTTTCCAATGGAAATATTTGAGTGATTTTCTTGTTTATTAAATAAATACAAAACAATACATTTTATATACTATTTCTCCTTATATTCATAGTTCAAAAAATACAAATTGTCTAACAAAATGTGATAGTTGACCTATCTAAATCATATATGCGATTTTAATTCCTCATGAATTAATAATAACTGCTATAATTACCAATGAGGTAACTGGAAGAGTTGGGTGAGGGAAAAAGAAAAAATACACAGAGCTAGGGACACACACACACACACACACACACACACACACCACAGAACTGGTTAATGTTGACCTTTTAGTATATATGGCAAGTTCAAGAAAAATGTAAAACTTGATTTTTAATTTTATTAGTGTAAAGATTTTTGTATATACCTTAAAAACTTAAAATTATTACATTACTAATAGTTAATTATATGCTGACTTTTTTAAACCTTTTAAAATTATTTGAGACTATAAGGATGAGCCAATCATTGTTGGACTTTGTCTTTATTCTATTCTAAATATATAGGACATATTTTTCAGACTTGTGCCAGCCAGGAGCAATTTCTGAGTATGGAGCCAGGAGTAACTCCTGAGCACTGCTGGGTGTGACCCAAAAACCAAAAAAAAAACATTTTTAACAAATTTAAAATATGCTAATAGTTTTTTATCTATAATCTTCCTATAGTTATTTATGTTCTCCTCAGTACACTATATTAACTAAAAATCTATGTATAATTTTCTTTATAGTGTTTTAGATCAGCTACATTTACATTATGATCTTGTTCCTTGCCAAAATTTAAAAGTATAGTAGTCATTTTTGTAATATATTTTGTAAATCTCTATTGATAATTTTGTTTGGTCAGTAACATTTGCATGAAGTTAATATGTGCAGGAGTTTCTGGTTTTATTTTTGACTGTTTTAGAGTAAGTTTATCTGTTATTTCCATATATAGAGAGAAATATTTTATTTGACTTGAGTACTTTGTACCTGTAGTAATAGTTACAAAGAAGAATGTTATTTCTAATGAACTGAGAGGAAAAAAATGAAAGGGTCTTAGTAGCTACTTTCTCTTCTAGACATAAAACCTCAGACTGGGACTTCACAGAGATAATTTCCAAATGAAATAGAACAAATCTATCTATGAGCACATAATAAAGAAGAGCTTATGACATCTAACCTTTTTGGAGACGAATTGATGTTATAATCTCCCAGGAAATAAATGGAGCTATTGAATGAGGTTTTATTTCCCCTGGATCTACAAAAGTTCCAGTATATATCAGACACTAGATGCAAGGAAAATAATCTAGAAACAGAGAGGGACTGTGCCTAATACTTATAGAAAGTACCTAATTTAATGCCAAGAAATGTTTTTGGTGTTTCCTTTTATGCTAGATTATTGCTTTATGCAAGATAATTGAATGCATAAAGACACTGAGTCCAGTGTTGAAATATTGATATTTCTAGAACCAACACATATAGAATAGTGAACAATATTTTCAATTTTCTTAGACAGTTTTTATTATTGGTGTTCTTCATTTGTCTTTGAAGATATAGGTATCCATATGTATTTATTTATCTAGAGCCAGAAGAACCTTTGACATAAATTGGCATTTGGAAATACTGGAGACAATACTCTCAGCTTTTTTTCTGGGCAAGCATTTATTTCAGTGTGATTTTTAAGGTTATTTTGAATGCATGTAAATCTATATACTAATCTTTTCTACTTTCATATTTTTATAGATATGTATCAGCTGTTATTCCGCTTGTTTTTCCTGTGTCTTGATCATTTCTATTGCTATTTTGTACTGTCTTGAATATTCATTCTTTATGTTTGGCTTTCATAATTTCATTGTACACTATTATTTTATTTGAAACTTGTTAAGTCTATTAACTTTTAGGAATGTTCTTCAGTGATTTTAGACATTTTTACTGCAACATTCTTTTAGTCATTTATTACCTGAAACTTCAGCTCTGCATGTGAAAGATTACTTGTTACTGCCCTGTATTAATTTAGATTGTGTTTTTTTTTCTTAATCTGACAGTTTATTTTGTTCCTTTAGGTATTTTTATGTTTCCATTTCCTTGTCTTTGCTTCTTTTTTATGACTTAACTTAAACTAACAGACTAAACTTAATCTTGAATTTACTATATTTTTAGTTTCTTTGGAGTGTTCTTGCAGAGATTCTATGTCTCTGCCAAAATAATAATTTGGTCATACACATTGCTAGCCTCTATCTTTAAACTTTATTTTACTTAGTTATTTTAGTTTGGGGTTCATCTCTATCCACTCAGGCTTTATACTTTGAGATCACCTCCAGCAGTGCTCAGGGGAGAGAGAATTGTGGGGGTTGAACCCAATGCAAGATGAGTGTCTTTTTGATGTACTTTCATTCAAATATCCCATTGTTAATTTTTTACCAGCCATTTAATTATGATAATTTCAAAGTATAGATTATTTTATTCTTCTTAATTGACATTTTTCTTTCTTGACTATTTGCTTTCATTATTATTTTTGCTATTGTTTGCTTTTAATCTTTATTTACTGAGCATTTAAAATATATAGCAACAAAAGGGTAAACAACTATTTCCTTTTAAAAATATAATTTTTCTAAAAATAAAGGCTAATTCAATGCATTTTATTGTCAAGGCTCAAGGTTTGTTAAAATCTCAGTTTAATTTGATTCAATGATTGATTCCCGTGTTGTAAAGTTTGTCTTGATCTAGGCTTAAAGCGTTGATGAATTTCTGGGGAACTGGAAGTATAGTTATTTTCCTAGTTGTATTTGTCAGATTTTATGCCAATGCCATACTGTTTTAATCACTACAGCTTTGGAATCAAGAAATGTGTTGTTTCAAGCTTTGTTCAATTTCCAAGACTCATTTGAGTTATTTAGTTACATTGCAATATAATTTTCATTTTATTAAAATGTAGTATTTCTTGTCTATTATTATGAGACGTAGTTTGAAATTTAAATAAGAATTCAAACTTAATATAATGATAATATTGTTAAGTATGAACTTTTAAATATCAATTCCTCTGATACATGAACATGAAATATTTTTCTTTTTAATAAATTAACTTTAGGGGCCTGGAGAAATAGTACAGTGGGTAAGGCACTTGCCTGACATAAAGTTCACACAGGTAAGATCCTCTACATTTCATATGGTCCCCTGAGCCTGCTAGGTGTAATAATGGAGCCAGGAGTAACCCCTGAGAACTTCCAGGTGCACTTTACCCCTTCAAAATCTTAATTAACTTTATTGAGTTACTGTGATTTACAATACTATAATGATGGTTTATATATACATCATTTCAACACTCTGTCTGTATCTTAGCTAACTTTGTTTATTAGTCATGTAAATTTTCAATGTAACTATCTTTAACCTCCTAAATTAGATATATTTAACAAAATATTTTATTGTTTTTACGCTAACATGAATGAAGCTTTGTTTTCTATATAATTCCCTGTTAGCATATAAGAACAAAACTTAATTCTGCATGTCACATCCTCTAATTATACTAAATTTTTTGATTAGTTCTAACACATTTTTTACTCTAAAATTTTCACCATATATAATATCACATCATGTCTACATAATGACTATTCTTTTTCATTTTAATTTGGATGTATTATTTTTATCTTTAATGATTGTCCTAGCTAGTATTTCCAATACTACATTTAACTAAAACAGTGAAGTTTTCTAGTTTTGATTCAAATGATAATGGAAACTTTTTCAATATTTTATGCCTTTGTGGGTGAGTCACATATGATTTTAATTATATTGTTTTCTATCATTAATCTATTCGTTGAATTTATAGCATGAACGAATATTATTATTGCTATTATTATTATTATTATCATTATTATTATTAGGTCACATCCGGCAGCACTCAAGGGTTACTCCTGGCTTTAAGCTCAGATATCGCTCCTGGCAGCCTCTGGGGACCATCTGGGATACCAGAATTCGAACCTATGTCCTCTGCATGCAAGGCAAATGCCTTACCTCTATGCTATCTCTCAGGCCTCAGGATATTATATTTGATAAGATGAATTTTCTGTATTTATTTGTTCTAATAAATGTGACATATCACATTTATTGATTTGTATAATTGAAACATTATTTTGTCTAGGATTCAGCCTAGTTGATCATGGTTTCAGATTATTTTAATAAAATGTTGCTTTTACTTTGATAATATTTTGTTAAACATTTTATAATATTCATCATCAATATTGTTTTAGTCTCAATAGAAAGTGAATACACACTTCTCTTAAGGAAAATAAGTACTTAAAATATGATATCCATCATCATATTTGTAGTCTAATTCTACAAAAAGATTTTCTTATTATGATGACAGATATCAAAAATGACAATAGATGAAAATATAAATAAATAGTTGCATGAATAAAATGACAGGAGATAATAAGTGCTGGCAGGGATGTGGAGGAACGAGGAGATATGTGCATTGTTAATGCAAATGTAACTTGGCACAGAACATAAAGTGGGTCTGAAAACTTAAAATTAAACTACCAGATGATCCAGCAATTCTACATCTGGATATATATTCAAAGGAAATGAAAACAGGATATTGAAGGGTTTCTGAATTTCCTTGTTTATGGAAGCATAGTTCCAATGGTATAACATTACTCATCATAGCCAAAATATTGAATCAAGTGGATAAAGAAAATGTGATATATATGTTACATGTAGACATGTATACATGTACAGACACACATTTACATTAATATACATATCATCTATAATAATTCCATTTCCTTTACTAAAATATTTTTAGTCATAAGAAAAAATTTTGTTATGAATAATGTGGATAGACCTTAAGGACATTCATTATGCTAAATTAATAATCAGGCAAAAATGTTTATGATCTAATTTATGTAGAGAATATAAAAATAAATTTATCAAAACTGGGAGTATAATAGTGGTTACCAGAGGATGATCTAGAGCAGGGGTCCTCAAACTTTTTAAACAGGGGCCCAGTTCACTGTCCCTCAGACCACTGGAGGACCAGACTATAATAAAAACAAAAATTATGAACAAATTCCTATGCACACTGCATACATTTTATTTTGATGTGAAGAAACAAAACAGGAACAAATACAATATGTGGCCCATGGGCCGTAGTTTGAGGACCACTGATAGAGTAGCAGAAATGGATAAATGGAAAAATATTTGTCAAAGAGTACAAGTTGTAGTAAAAGGATTAGTAAGTTATGAACAACAAATATATAGTATTTTATTTTAATAGTGTTTAATACTGTACTATACACCTAACATTTATTCTGCACAAAATTGTAGTTATGTACCTTAAGAACATTCTTATGGTAACTTGTTTGGGTAAACATATCATAATGTACCAAATTAGTACATTTTATTCTTTAGGCTACACAATTTCTATTGTATTTCATAAAATGAGAAATGCATCTATTTAATAAATTGAAAAAATTGCAAAAAGTTTTGTTTGATGAATCTTTATAACTTTCTAGATTTTTGCTTTATCAATATTTATCATACCATTATTTTTCAAATGGATTTTATAACTATATTATATAAACTTCTGCTACTTGTTTTATTTTATAAGATCTTTTTAACATCAGAAACAAAATCAAATAAAATGTAGCTGAAGTCTTTTTTTCCCAATTCCAGTACCTAATGCAATAGCTAAAAAAATCTATATGATATTATAAATAAATTTTTCTGAATAAATATGGGTAACAAATCAAATTTATCCTCAACAAAGTATAGTATAACTAGGAGCAAACAATAAAGAAATAGACACTAAACATGTGGTCATAATGGGGGAAAATGTTATTTACAAAATGTAACTTCAAATGCCAGAAACTTACTTGTAAACTAGTAAGTTATAAATTATTGCCATCATTGAAGCAAAGATTTTAAGGACTAATTAGATTACATATTTTGACTTTTAATAAAATTATTTGTTAGAACATTACAATGTTTGAACAAAAGAGGCTTTGAATTTATAATTTCTATAAAGGGAGCTAAAATAATTGTACTATTAGGACAAAGAAAATGTGACTTCTAAGGTTGCTGGTACTATTTTTCTTTACCAACTCCCATTCTAGACAGTATCTGGGCAAAAGGAAAATAAGTAAAATATTTTTATAGATGCTACAATGGCTGTTTTTCTCTTGTTGAAATGCTTTCAGCTACCGCACTGCATGCATAACCTCTACAGCTTTTGAAAAAGAATGTCCATGTTAGTCTTTGTAGTATCTCTTTCTACAGTCTTGTTTTATATAGGGTCTGGATATCTCCAATAGAAGTGTGACCAGACCTATGTGGTATTCGGGGCATTTTGTTGTATAAAGTGAAGATGGTTATTTTGCTGTGAAACTTAGGTTATAAGGTTTCATAAACAGTGGAATCTTTGCTTGAAACTGCTTTTATCTGGTCTTTTATCTGGTCTATCAGTCTTTTTAACTATTTTCTGGGCTCACTGTGGACCCTGGAAGATCTCACCAGTTTGAGTTTTCTCCCACACCCCTGAACAATATATCCCCCTCATCTCTTCAGGCATCTATTTCTGAAATGGCTTCTGACAGAGTTTGACTTTGTCCCTAGTTGGGTCTTTCTATGTCTTCCCCTCAGTTCCCATCCACTGAGGTTTCACCCAGCAAAGGAAGACAGAACTTTATGCCTGCTGTGTCAACCTTCAAACTTCATGCCTGGCTCTTTGTTTATTCATCTAGATAGAGGAATTACTTTCTGTCAAATGGAATATTGTTTTGATTCAATGGTAGTCTCGATACATTAGAAGGCAAGTTACAGGCCACTTGAGAAACAGGAAGACTCAAAGACTGACTGAAATAAGCTATTTACATGGGACACTCCAGAAAGAAATGAATAGAACAAATTTCCAAGACTATTGGAATTCTACTCTTGTACTTGATGTCTTTCTCTCCACTACATAAATATCCCCCACACAAGAAAGACTTGGTAACAAGGATCCTTTACAGTGTATTAATTGCCTCGCATGAAGTAGACTTGGATCCAACCCCTGTCAAACCAAATGATCCCTCCAGCATTCCAGGAGAGATTCTTGAGTGCATAGTCATGAGTAAATCATGAGCATGGTTGGGTGTGGCCCAAAAATCAAAATAAAAAGGCTTAGTTTTAGAGCCAGAGTTGATAGTTAATAAGAAATGGCTTAGGGACCCAAAGCAGACACTTGTGCTATGGGACAGACTCTGGAGCAGATGAGATATTAATGTATATTATAAGTAGAGTTTCACAATCTATCATTTGACCTTTGACTCTAATATTTCAAAAGGAGAACAGTTAGGTTCAACCTCAGCATTCTTTTTAGGTTTTGATTTAAGATTTCATACATATTATTTCTCATGAATTCATGTAATCTTAATCATATTGACTGTTTACTTTGTGTTTGCATCTCTTCATTCACACACATAATTGTGTTTCCTGAAATTTAATGTAAACAAGAATATAGAATGTAAAGGAAAATAAAATGCCTAGTATTTTCAAACATCACAATTCTAAGATTTTACATATATTATCTGTTGTCAGAAGCAGTTATTTAGTTTATGCAGTTAAGTTAATTATGACTCTTCCTACAATTTACTATTTTATTGGGTATATAAAATGTAGCCATGAAGTTATCTGTACTCTTTTTTTCATGACCTTTAAACATTGTCAATACTCATATGTTATATAGCCCAAAGATGACACATAACATTGAACTGACAACCTTAAACTTTCTGAATATCACGATCTGCCCTTCAAGTTATGATTTTTATTTTCAAAAGATTTACAAATATAATATTTGTGCAATCTATCCTAAAGGATATTCTTAGAAATTAGGTATTATGTACTAAAAATTCACTGTTATTGAAGCTGCAGTGATAACTGATTGTGTGCATATTTTTTATGTGAGCCTGGGTTCAATTTCAGGCATCACAGAGTCTGGAGAATACTGTTAGAATCTATTACTGAGCATAGATCCAGGAGCAGATCTCTATCACAACAGGGTATGTTCCCTCACACCCCCCCAAAAGGTACTTTTTGAGGGTATTTTTTGTTTGTATCTGGGGGGGTTGGGTCACACCCAGCAGCGCTCAGGCATTACTTCTGGCTCTATGCTCAGAAATCGCTCCTGGCAGGCTAGGGGGACAATAAGGGTTGCAGGGATTCAAACCACTGTCCTGCATGTAAGGCAAACGCCCTATCTCCATGCTATCTCTCTGCGCCCCCCCCCAATTTTTGAGTTTTAAATGAATTTTAGGGTAGGCAATATTTGAAAGGGGAGGGGTTCCACGTTATTACTAACTTCGGTCCACCCCAGGTCAGCCGTGTGCAAGGCAACGCCCTACTAGTGAGCCACCGTTATGGCCCCTAAAATCTATTTACTTTTATAAAGCAAAATGGTTTGAACTCTCTCGGTGATATAGATTGTAGTGTCCTAATATTTTGTTACACACGTTTCAAGGCACAAGACTAACATATAGCTATGCAACTATCTTCTTTAACTTCCATCAACAATATGTCATTATGTGATAAAAACAGACCAATCACATGCTGACTTTCTTTTCCAAGATTCTAAACCCTTGTACTCTTAGGTTATCAAAGCTGCTCATTATCTCCAAATTCTGTGAAGAGCCAGGAACACTTTTGGGAGTCTGTGCTGTGTGAATAACAACATAACTAAAATTCTTATTGCAAAATTCATATGGATTCACCTTTAACTTCTGCACTCACAAAGCCATTGTATTTGATTGTTAATTATGTGTCATATGTTTCTCTTTTAAATTTAGAATTTTCATTTCATTTTAATTTGCATATTTTATTTTTGGTTGCTTAATGACAATGCTTATACTCACATGGATCTTCTAAGATGTACAGAATTTAAGTGATATATAAAACCTTTTAGAAATATAATAATTGGGTGTGAATAGTCCAGCAGTAGAGGGGTTTGCCATGCAGGTTCAACACCTGGGTTCAAATCGTAGCACCCCATCATAATTTAAATCTTGAGTCCTGCTTCCACCCATCACCCCATCATAATTTTTTCTATTGGGGTAAAATGAAAATTTTCTTATGGGCATAGGATCAATTTGCAAAATGATAATCAAGGTATTGACAAGTTAGATACACCTCCAGTTTGAAACCACTTTATAATCTCTTCCCAGATGGCTAATAATCCAATAAAGCATGGAAAACAGAGTAGTTCAATGACTACTAGTAGTTCAAAGTAAGTACATTTGGGTTTTTAGAATGAAGTTTTGTTGAATTAATACATTAAAATAATGGAGCATTCAAAAACATACTCACTTTTTTGATAATTATTCTTAAATCACATATGTCCTTTGACAATATTTAAGTGAGACTCAGAGATTTGGGGCAAAAGTTTTGCAATGCATGTAAAACCTGGTTACAAAAAGTCCCCAGTGCATGCAAATCAGGGATTCTGAAATTAGATATATATACCAATAAGACCCCCACATAGAAGCTGACAAAAATATTGGCTGCTATAAAATGTAAATCCTTTCTTAAGAAAACAACTGATTTGAAGCAATTTTATTTCTTTGGATCATGCTGTCAGGATTTTGGTATTCTAATAACAATTCTAATGAGTTCTTATGATTTATTCAATAAGAACTAAAGGTCTTTTATGCAATTGTTACCTTGATGGCTAATGCAATAAGATTAAAAATTGCCAGTGAATTGGATTTCATATAGGAATATTATTTTTAATCTTATTGTTGAATATTAAATATAATCATAAGTCCTTATCATATTGCTGTTGTTAAAAACTTTAAATTATGTAATTTGAAGTATTTTGTACTATTTTGGGGCCACATGCCACAATGTTCAGGGGTTACTCCTGGGTTGGCACTCAAAAATCATTCCTGTAGACTCTGAGAACCATATGGGGTGCCGGGGATCGAACCCAGGTTACTCCTACCTGCTGTGTTATCGCTCCTACCCAATTTGAAATTTTTTTGTTTAAAAGCTCTGAAAGATATAGCAATTTTCAGGCAAATAAAACTGATTTTTTATTCTAAAAAACAGTTACACTGATGAAGCAATAATTATGGATTTTCCTTTTTACCAGGAATTATTTCATGGCTAGAGGTAGAAAAAATTTAACAATTAATCCTTTAGCATTTGTATCATTCTTTTCAATTCTTTTAAATATTTTTTCTAAGTTTAAAGTACATTTACAATTTTGGGTTTTGCAAAGCAATAAATAATTGACTCTTTTTCCTAAACTATGCTTATCTGATACAATGGAATTGACACAGTGTCAGGTTATTGAGCTAAGGAACAGTAAGATTTTGCATTTAAATTTCTAGCACCTTTTGTAGAATAGATCTTTATTTTATTTTTCTTTCTATATCTTTGGATTTCTTGCTGTTTCTGGGTCTTCACTGTTTAAAATAATGATGCTTCAAATATGGTCCTTATTATAATTCTTTTCCTATCTCTACTTTATTGATACATAATATCTCTCTATTTTTTTCCTTTTACTATTTTCCTTAAAAAATTGATTTTGGAGGTCGGAGAGATAGCATGGAGGTAAGGCATTTGCCTTGCATGCAGAAGGTCGATGTTTCAAATCCCGGCATCCCATATGATCCCCTGAGCCAGGAGTGATTTCTGAGCATAGAGCCAGGAGTAACCCCTGAGCGCTGCCAGATGTGACCCAAAAACAAACAAAAAAATGATTTTTTTTTGGAGCCAAAGTGACATTACAGTCAATAGGGCATTTGTCTTGCCCAAGCCAACCTGGTTTTAATCCTTGGCATCCATGATATCCTAAAAACATCCCCCAATAGAAAGTCCTGAGGACCCTTTAAGGGACCACTTTGTACTCCCAAAGCAAGCAAAACAAATCAAATACACAACTGCTACAATTTCCATGCTGGGATGATTTTCTAGGGGTTGTAGTGATTTTTATAGGGCACTTATCTATTTCTTGGCCAATCTGGACATGATCCCTTACACAACATATGGTCAGAGAAGCTGCCAGGGGAAATTCCCGGGTAAAAAGCTAAGGGAAAAGCCTGAAAACCACTTGGGGCTTACTCAAAAACAAAAATCCTAACTTATAAAAATATTCATCCACTTTCTTAGTTGCATATTCTAGTTAGAACCTGTAGCTAATCAAACCTTAAAATATTCTATCCTATTACTCCCACCTTGAATTAATAAAAGGATAAAAAAATTTTGTTTTTGGTATTTTGGGTCATACCCAGCAGTGCTCAAGGGTTACTTCAGGCTCTGAGCTCAGAAGTCGCTCATGGCAGGCTCAGGGCACCATATAGGATGCTGGGATTCAAACTACCATTCATCTTGGATAGTCTGCGTGCAAGGCAAAGCCCTTACACTATACTGTCTCTCCAAACCCCAAAAGTATAAGATTTGTAAAAACTTAGCACCATCAGCCATCAATTTAGGCATTAGTTTGTTCTGTTTTATTTCTGTACCTATTTATTTGCAGAGGGTAGTTTCAAAAAAGGGGCATCGTCTTTGAACCTCTCACAGTGGCATTTAATCCAGCTGTGTATTAGGACAATTCAATGCTTGAACTAGGTAATACCTGGGTTAGAACATAACACCTCAGCATCTGGGCATGTACCCCAACCCTTTGAATTATCTCCTGTGCCCTTTATTTTCTCCCTTTTTAATTCTTCGATTTTGGTGGAAATCCTTTGACAGTTTACTATAAGAAAATTTTAAGTAATTTAGCAAATATATTTACTAATTGTTCTGTTCATTATTCCTTCTTGTATTTCACTCCTTCGAATTATTTCTTATTCTTATTAAAGTAGATTCCTTAAAAGCAACTTTTATAAAAGTCATTCTGATAGTAACCTGCCTGTTTGCCTTTCAACTTTAAATGTCTCTGTTTTGCTCTTTTCCTCGAAAGACACACACAAAGTCTTATTTGCTGACATAAAGTCAATATTAAATTTAGAGGTCTGCTTCTTATTAATGAAATAGGTGTGACATTTGTTTTCACTGTTCTCTGCTGATGCTTATAGCTTGCTGCATTAAACTTGAGTGTTATTTTCAATATTGGTGGATTTCACAAAATGATTTATTGGGTAAGGAAATATTCCCTTTCTAAATGATATATATTTCATATCCAAGGTAGTAGTGTTGAAGGTCAGTTCTTAGTTTTAGATAAAATAAGCACTTGACTGCCTAGTGGAAATAAAAATATTATGCCATTTTATTAGAACACTGATTTTATACTAGATGTTGTTTTATCATTCTTAAACTGACCAAATAATATATCATTAAAGTAGTACAAATATACCAACTGAACAAATAATATATAATGAAAGTAGTACAATTCTTAAAGCTATAAGCCAATATTGTTATCTTAATAGTAGTATCTTAAGATTTCTTCTCATCTTACAGATATATTTATTTTGTTCATTTTTCCTATAAGCACAAAGTCTTTGTGAGTTCGACATAAAATTAAGAATTATTTTGAAACTTAAATGAATAACTGGGAAATAAATGATGAAAGAAGGTTGCTGG
>PVKC010007939.1:18975-29000 GCA_004027635.1 Crocidura indochinensis | reverse complement strand
TTTTTTTTTTTTTTTTTTTTTTTTTTTTTGGTTTTTGGGTCACACCTGGCAGTGCTCAGGGGTTACTCCTGGCTCCATGCTCAGAAATTGCTCCTGGCAGGCACGGGGGACCATATGGGGCACCGGGATTTGAACTGATGACCTTTTGCATGAAAGGCAAACGCCTTACCTCCATGCTATCTCCCGGGCCCCTATCTTGACTTTTCTTGTAACTCCTATAAGTGAGTAGGTTCTCCTTATACATATAAATACACATATAAATCCTTTATTCCTTCCCTCCCTCCTCCTTCATTTCTTCCCTCCCTTCTTTCCATTCTATACATTGATTTGTTCACCAAATGACTATCCACTCACAAATTAATTTCACCCAATATTTATAAAGATTATATAGTAGATAATAATCTATAATGACAAATATCTTACATGAGAATGTGTTAAAACATGCATTATTAGATGATATTGTCCTTGTATGATCATCATAGTGCAATGACACAAATTGCACTTTTTTTGGGGGGGAGGCCACACCTGATGATGCTCAGGGGTTACTCCTGGCTATGAGCTCAGAAATCGATCCTGGCTTGGGCAACTATATGGGATGCTGGGGGATCAAACTGCAGTCTGTCCTAAGCTAGCGCCAGCAAGGCAGACACCATACCATTCCACACCACTGCTCCGGCCCCAAATTGCACTATTTTGATATTAGCTGACTATCTTATTATCTATCTTACTACCTAAATAGGTGATAAACCTGTTGGTTTCCTCATTGTTTGTTTATAAAGGTTTTAGATGACACATGACTAATTTTCTATCCATCCACCCAATCCATCCACCTTATTTATTTACATAGCAATTCAGCTCTCCTTTTTTTTTTCTGCAAAACTCTTCTAGCCTCTTAGCATTCCATTTCAGAAATGTTTCCTTGAAACAGTAGGCACCTTTTACCAGGCAGCCATAACCTCCAAAGGATATGCTGAACTTTATGGCTATCCTTTCACTAGGGACCTCTAGCCTGATTGCTCTCCAAATTTCAGGCTTACTGTCTGTGTTTTGAATTCTTTTTCTTTATATTCATCTATTATTTTGTGCCTTGTCTCAGATCACGTCTTCATGTTGGAATGCTCTTCTCTGAACCCTCTCATGTTGGCGACCTTCAGTGGGTCCTTTACATTCTCAGTGAAATGTAACTCTTGTGACACATTTTTTCAAATCACCTTTTCTAGATGAATTAATATTCCCTCTTCTGTGCTCCCACAACAATATATGCATCTCTCTAGTATGGCATTCACCAATCTGAATTTTAATTAATTACTCACTTGTCTGTCTCACTGGCTGGAGGGAGCATGCTTAAACCATCACGTGTTCCAGGTTCCTGGCATGGAGCAGAGCCTGAGTGACATTTTTTTTCCTTCCTTCCTTCCTTCCTTCCTTCCTTCCTTCCTTCCTTCCTTCCTTCCTTCCTTCCTTCCTTCCTTCCTTCCTTCCTTCCTTCCTTCCTTCTTCTTCTTCCTTCTCTTGGTTGTGGAGTGAATAAACCATGCTATGGGTATATAGCCTCTGAGCCTCACTGTTATGTTCTCCACATACCAATTTTTATCTTTGCTTTTTGAAAGCTTTGCTCAGTATTTGCTTTATAAAATGGTATAGGCATTCCTGACTCCCAGTGTCAGGAGTCGCACTCTGTTGGCTTACACTCTAACTGTGTTTTGTTGCAGAGGAGAAAGAAGTAGGGAGAGGTGATATGAAGAAAGTCATAGTGCCTCCCTTCTACATTTCCCTGGTCTCTGTCTGTCCCTCCTCAGGGCCCTGGCCAGCCTAGTATATTTAATTCTTTTTTTTTTTTTTTTGGTTTTTGGGCCACATCCATTGATGCTCAGGGGTTACTCCTGGCTATGCTCTCAGAAGTCGCTCCTGGCTTGGGGGACCATATGGGGCACGGGGGATCGAACCGCGGTCCGTCCAAGGCTAGTGCAGGCAAGGCAGGCACCTTACCTCCAGCGCCACCGCTGGCCCCGTATGTTTAATTCTTGACACAGCCATCCCCCTCTCCACTCATGCCCATTGCTCTAAGGAGAGACTGAGAAAAGAGCCTGCAGAGATGCTGAGACAGGCTGGCATGTACCAACTCCAGATAATTCACTTCCAGCAATTCACTCAGAGATTTGCTCAGAGGAGCGGCCCAGGCAGGAGACTTATGTAAATCAGAAGCAAATTGAATGCAAATATGCAAATGTACATGTGTTTCTCCTGATTGCAACTTTCAGTGGGAGGGGCTTTGGTAGTCTCTTGTCTCTTGCCAAGGTCATTGGAATGAGGTGGATCCCCCCACCCCAAAGATCCATCAGCTCTCCCAATGACTGCAGCCACAAGCTCTGCTTCTGGGGAGTTGAGAGGAGGGGGACTTAGGAGCTTCTATCACCTGCTCCTGAGCTTGAGCTTGTGATTTCCTGGCAGTCCTAAGGGTGTTAAGAAGGTCCTCCGGGGGCCGGGCGGTGGCGCTGAAGGTAAGGTGCCTGCCTTGCCTGTGCTAGCTAGGACGGACCACGGTTCGATCCCCCGGTTCCCCATATGGTCCCCCGTGCCTGCCAGGAGTGACTTCTGAGCGCATAGCCAGGAGTAACCCCTGAGCGTCACCGGGTGTGGCCCAAAAACCAAAAAAAAAAAAAAAAAAAAAAAAAAAAAAAAAAGAAAAGAAAAGAAAAGAAGGTCCTCCATGAGGACTAGTTTCAGAACAGGAAGAATCAAGATCTTAGTGAGTCCAAGATAGACTGAACTCTGGGACAGGGAGGAGAGGGAGGGGTGAAGCTTGTCAATAGGAATGTCACCTCAAAGAGAACAGGATGAAGGAAGCATTCAGGAGAGGGGCTTCTGCATATAAAAATTTTTTTTCAAGCTTTGAAGCCACACCTGGTAGCACTCAGCAGTTACTCCCATCTCTCTCTTCAGGCACTACTCTCTAAAGAGCATGGTGGGGTCACTTCTTGCAGTGCTGGTAGGAGGACCATATGATATCAGGAATTGAATCTGAGCCTCTTTCATGCAAAGTATTAGTCTTTTGAGCCACCTCCTCAATGTTAGGGGAATAAATGATAGGGGTGGACAAAATAATACTGGGGAACTTTCCAATAGCAATTTTCAATAAATAGATTAAAGGCAGTTCAGTTGAAGGAGGTTGGCATTTGTTGCATCCTCATTCATTCATTCATTCTTTCTCTTTTGTTTGTTTTGTTTTTAGTACTACCTTGGTGTGAAACCATGCTGGGAATATGTGTATTGGGATGAACCTGAGCTTTCCCCTCTTCCTAACTCCCTTTCCTAATCTGACCATCATTCATTTTCCTATCAACTCCTAAGTCCATTTCAGGCATTTTGCTATCACTTCACCATCCTTGATTTCACCCTCTGATTCTACTAAAGCAACTGATATTCATACTCAAGTCACTGACCTTAGAATGGGGCTCCTCATGGTTCAACATAGATGGTTAGGGACCCCGTCACTTTTCCTTGTTTATGTATATGCATAGATAGCGCTCTTTCTTTTTTTTTATTTTTGGGTCACACCTGGTGGTGCTCAGGGGTTACTCCTGGCTCTGTGCTTAGAAGTCACTCCTGGCAGGCTCAGGGGACCATATGGGATGCCGGGATTCGAACTGGTATCCATCCTTTGTTGGCCGCATACCAGGCAAATGTCTTACTACTGTGCTGTTGCTCTGGCTCCTAGACAGTGCTCTTTACCCTGGGCTCTTTCTAAGCCTGGGGGAGACACTGTCAGACCCCAAGGGAGAAGCATGGTCAGAACAAGGTGAGATGGGGCTCCAGAAGCCCATACACATGGGTTAAATAGGAGTGTGGTGCCCTCTCCCTGCATATTGTGGGAATGGTCTCCTGAAAGAAGATGGCCTGGAGCTGAGGGACAAAGTTTCCAAGTGTTCTTCAAGTGAGAAAAATTAGTGAGGGGTATAAGCAGGTGGATGGGTGAGAAGGTGGCTGCAGAGATGGGGACAACTAGAACAGGAAAGACCCATGTGAACTGAAGTTGGTGGTATGTGGGCAGAAGCTGATGTACTGGTAGAAGTTGAATGTGCCCAAGAGAGGTTGCCAGGCCCATGGAAGCTGTATTTCTCTTGTTCCAGGCTGGTGGGAGAAAAAGGGAGCAAGAGTTTGTCCCAGGAAGAAGTGGAGAACATTGGCTGGACTGTGGCTTTGATACTAGCACACTTGTTACTGTGTATAGTGGAGGGAAAGAAGGTGTGTGAGAACACAGCTCACGAAATAGAGTCATGGAGTTGGGATGATGGTGGATGGGAAAGAATGGATGAATCTACAAAGTCGAACTCGCAAGCTTAAACTGACAAGGCTTTGTCCAAGTCAGCAAAGGGTGTAAAGGAAAGGGAGGTGTGAGGAGGAAGCCAGGATTTTTGGTTGAGGTGTCCGGGGACACTGGATGGGTCAGATGGAGCCTTATGATGCCTTTAGCACTAATGTGCTGACTTGAAGGGTTTGTCAAATGGGACTTGGGAGGCTGCTGGAGTCTGGGCTATTGAGAAGGGGAAGGTTGACAGATCTAAAGCTTGGGGATCTGAGGCAAGGGACCTTGGAGGTCCATTTTGACCCTCCACCTTTTGGAGTACCTCTGGTCTATGGTAGTTGGAGCTGAGGTCATTGCTCCCTGGGAATTTCTGCCTTGTGGGAGTCACACTGCACAACAGGACAGAGGAGTGAAAAGCAGGGAAAGGGAGGAAGAAGATGATGAGGCGAAGAAGGAAAAGTTGGAGGAAGGAGATCTGAAATCTTGCAGCAGGATCCTGTTTAGCATTCTCTATACATACAGAAAGATGGTTTTGTTTCTTGAAGGGAATCTGGCGTGTTTCCTTTCCATGAAAAGGTCTACCCCCTCCCCTGAGCCAGAGTAGGCCCCTTCACAGAGCCTGGCTTGTGGTCAGAGTAGAAATGAGTCAATCTCCATTGGCTCACTCTAGAACCCAGGATATGTCTTTAATTAGGGGACAATTGCTTGGCTTAAGAGTTGGGGGTGTCTAGCCAGCAGGTCCACCCCCTGGCAGATTGTGATGTCCTGTGAAGCATTTCTCAGCCTGTTCCCCGTCAGGCTTCTTTCCTTTCTTTTTTTTTCCAGAAGGAAGCAGACATGGGCAAATTTGGGTAGGAATGGAAGAAGTGGAAGAAAGAAGCTCCTTTGATGATCTTCATGATCCATTACAGTGTATTTCCAGGAACAAGCTAGAGCTGTTGAGAGTGAATTATGCTGGAATTCGGATTGTCCAGTTTTTAGATGGTACAGAAGTCAATCCCCTTGTTCTCCCCATTTTACAGGGGAACAACAAATAAAATTAGTTTTTGTTTTTTTGGGTGGCCATATCCGGCAGTGTTCAGGAGTTACTTACTCCTGGCTTTGTACTCAGAAATTACTTGTGGCAGGCTCAGGGGACCATATGGGATACTGGAGATCATAGATTGTGTGGCTTGATTCACTTGGTCAATAATAAATCCTTGAAAATGAAAGTTCTTAGAGGTCACTAGTGCTGACCTGCTATGTTGGGGTTTGTGGGTGCCTCCAAATCTGTGAGCAACATAGCTCCTGAGGTGTTTGCACTAGATAGATAGAGTGCTAAGAATTCCCTGGGCCTACCAGATTTCCCTTGGAAAAGAGGAGCAGGGTCCAGACTTCCAAGCTTAGTAGAGATAGGGGACAGGGAGGCTTCAGGTGCTTTTTTTTTCTGTGCACACACATACATGGAACATACACACATAGGTGCACACATGCATGCAGGCTTGATGCTGGTAGGGACAGGATACCTTGGAACTGCTTTCCTGGAAGTTCAGCCAGGACTTCTGAGCCCCTCTGCACATGTCTGAGGCACAGAGTATGTGCACAGCGCAGGCCATATGACTCCTGGGCACAGGGGTGGCACCCTGCATTGGGTGTTGGGCAGGGACATCCCAGAAACTAGATGGAGAAGATGGGACACACTGGGCCTAGGTTAGGGGCAGTTGTGTGTAGGGGGCAGCAAGGTTAAATTCAGACACTCTAGCTCAGGATTCTTGAGGCTGGGTCCAGTGACTGCACCCCAAACTTCTTGTCTACCTTTTAGACGTGACCTTAGTCTTGGCTGCGCCAATGGAGAGCTGCATGGTTAAGCAGCACATCCAGGCTTCTACAGTTGGTTCTCAGCCACCTACAAGGAATATGACTTTGGTTAAATGACTTCATCCCTGCACCTTAGTTTTCCCTTTTGTGAATTGAGTTCTATCTCACAGGTGATAATGTCACGCACTCTTGCTCACTGTAGACCTCTCAGTAATGACAACATGGTAACTCCTTTGTACTGTTCAAAATGTCTCCAAGGAGGTGAATTTCCACCCTACCCGTTTTGTTTCGATTGCAAAAACTGTTTGCATGGCAGTGACACGGTGCATCCCTTTGCCCCCCACGGTTGGCAGCCTGTCTGTTATCCCTGGCTCACCTATGCTTCCACCTCTCATACAATAACCCTGTGAAGACTACCATCATTCTGACACTAAAGATATGGAAATCGAGGAAACTGCCAAGGACGAGCAGCTACAAGCTAGCATGGGGCACGCTTGGCAGTGGGAGTTCCCTTCCAGCTAAGCTCAGACCACAACTCACTTGGGTCTGGGGGCCTCTGTTTATGCAAATGGATGAGTGCTAATCGCTTTGCTAATGAGAACCATGCAGGAAGATAGCATCTGTAGCAAAGCCGGAAAGGCCTTCCAGTAAAGCAGAGCTTCGAGAAACCCAAAAAAGAAATCTGGGCAGATAAAACACTGCCCTGAGAACCTGCAGTACTACTGTGGGGGTGGGCTGAGTGGGTGCCCAGTTGGAAGGTACCAGGGAGGCTGGGTTTGTGTGTGCTATGCATTGTCTGCCTCGACCTTGAAACTGCTCGGGAATAGGAAAATAGGACCCTGAGCTAGCACCTTCCTCTTGGGCAACTTGGACACCTTTTTTGACTCTGCTTTTGAGGGGTCCCTGAGTTTTTCAGACTCACCTAAAGCCCTGCCACCATGGAGGAGACAGTAGAGTCAGCATCTGGGCTCCTTCTCTGGCTCAAATATAATTTCTGAGACATGTTGGATGTGTGTTAATCTATGACAGTGTCCTTAAAAATCAAGCAGGGATGACATGAAATACCCATGGAAAAATTCTGAAGAGTGACTGAGCCAGAAGTAGGTAATGATGGACACGGTGCATATTGCTGTTAAAGGAAGAATAACATTTAAGATCCTCCCCCACTGTTTAATGCCTGTCCACAGTATCTGTGGCCCTCAGACTCAAGTATATTCTCATTGCTGTCATCGCATCTGGCCTCTGCTCACTTCTGGAATGTTTGACCACTAACTTTCAGTCCCCAAGCAATCTCATTTTTCTGGAATGTTCTTTCCTTTGCTTCTCGGCTTCTGCACATACTGTTTCCTTGACTTGATGTTCCCAAGGGTAGACATCCTCTCCTGTCTTTTGGGTGTTACCATGAAAGCATTATCAGATGAATGTGACCATACACAGATCCCCACAACTTCTTTGAAACAAATTTGATTTCTTTGGGTATGTGATTGCAAGGACCAGATTTCATATTCTTGGTTTTGGATTTCATTGGGGGTTGCTTCCCAGGAGTCACACTCTTAGTGGTGCTCCCACAGTGCTCATAAGGGGAGTATCACACACATGTGCTGGCTCTGGAGAAACCCCACAGAACTGTGCCCAGTTCATGAAGGGTGATATCAAATTCCCGACTGTACCCCTAGCAGGCGGGAGCTCTGGGACCCCTCTCATGGCATCTTGGCCCATTGTCCCAGCACTTACCACAGTCCTGGTTCTCCAGGGTACAGAGCAAAGTCTTGACCCAGAGGAAAGTTGAGAGCTATTTGGTGAGAGAATATAGAGGGGGCAAACTGATGGTGTTGAGGTACCATGAAGCTCTCATAGAAAAACAGCAGAGCCTGAGATTAGGGCAACTGCTGGCACTGGGGGGTGGTGGTCGTCAGTTATATGAAGGTGTGCTCAATGCCAGCAGACTGGGATGTTGGTCCAGCTCTCTGTGTGACTCCTGTAACTTATCTGAGCTTCAGGTACTTCCCTGGTAAATGGGAATAATGGTAATATTTGAACATGGCTTGGAATGAAGATATACAGTATCCAAGACCACATCTAGTATAGTCAAAGGCAGCAGAAAGGATCAATGACTTTACCATTTAAGCAGGCTTTTTGCTTTCTTGAAGCCACTTCTTTTTTGTTTGTTTGTTTTTGGCAACGCTCAGGGGTGACTCCTGACTTTATGCTCAGAAATTGCTCCTGGCTAGGAGGACCATATGGGATGCCAGGGATCGAACCCACATCCATCCTGGGTCAGCCTCATGCAAGGCAAACGCCCTACCACTGTGCTACCACTCCGACCCCTCAAAGCCACTTCTGTCCAGGAGACAGCTGCCAGGTGTACAAACCTACACAGAGAGGTCTTACAACCCTCTGAAGACTGCCTCTGACATTGTTATCAAAGCCATGTGTGAGTTTATAGAAGAGGGAGGATCTCTGGGTGACTGGACACTTCCCTGTCTACCCTGCAGGCTCCAGCTGTTTCTGGAGGTCTCCTCTGTCATGTGGGTTGGCTTTGGTCTGAAATTGTGTCTGCTTTGTGGATGATTAAAGACATACAATGTGTATGGAATGATGCTACTATTTATTCATTCATTAATTCAACACATGCTGAGCACTTGTGCTGGGATTAGAATTGGAGAAACTAGTCCTGCTATGACAGTGACATGTATCTGCCCTACGAGTTGCCCATAGTCTGGAGGGGCAGAAAGAGATGGAGCCAGGTTAATGAAGCCCAGGCCATCAAGGAATATGGGGGTGTCAGGAGCTCTAACTGGGTAGTTCTAATTGGGCACTGCCCTCATATTGGGGAGCACCCATGACTTCCTCCCCACCATGCCCCTTTCTCCATCTTAGGTGTCTCCCTCTGTCAGGAATGCTCTGTGGTCCTTTAAAGGAATCTGGCAGGTCAGACTCATTTGATTTTATCTCCTGTTGCCACTGTGACAGATGACTGGAAGTGTAGTGACCTAACACAACTCTAAACCTTAATCATGCAGATCTGGAGCTGAGGTGTAAAGCCCATTCCATGGGCCGGCTGTCACAGGGCTGAGTTTTCAGAGGGAGTCAGGCCAAATTCATTTCCTTGTCTATTTTCACTTCCCTGGGCCGCTGCCTTTCTCAGCTACTGGTCATCGAAGACTCAGTCTCTGCTTTTGATATTAAAGCTCCAACTCTTCTTTCTCCTTCCTCAGGAACTCTTATGATTCCAATCCCTATAAAACAGAATAGTTTTCCTAAATCAAAGTCATCAACCTTAATCCAATCTGCAAAGCCCCTTTTCACATCTGGCAGTGATATGACCCACTGATAAGAAAATTCCTATCAGGGCTGGAAAAAGAGCACAGTGGTAGGGCATTTGCCTTACATGTGGTTGACCCAGGAGGGGCCTGATTTGATTCCCAGCATCCCATATGGTCCCCCAGCCTTCCAGAGGCAATTTTTGAGTGCAGAGCCAGGAGTAGCCCCTGAGTGCTTTTGGGTGTGCCCCAGAAACCAGTCAACCAATCAACCAACAAACCAACCAACCAATCAATCAATAGTTTTTTTTTTTTTTTTTTAAGGAAATTCCTATGGAAAAATCAGGGCAGGGATAGGGAGCAGCTCAGTAGTGGAGAGTGAGGAATGAGCCCAAAGTGCCAAAGAATGAACCCAACACCTCCAAAAGTCAAAGGGTGGGGGCTCATGAAAAATAATATAGGAGCAAGAAGGCTCATGAGGACTCAGCAGTTTGACTCCATAACTGAGCCCATGGTTGGGCAGGTCTAGCATGCCTGACCCAGGCCTCAAACTCTTGCCCTCAGTCCAGGACATGATCTTTGAACTAGGCATTGAAGAATTCTGGTGTGTGTGTGTGTGTGTGTGTGTGTGTGTGTGTGTATGGATAGTATAGCTAGTG
>PVKC010007939.1:8112-18875 GCA_004027635.1 Crocidura indochinensis | reverse complement strand
GAGAACAAGCTGCCACACTGAGCAAAATTTAGGAATGGAAATTGGTCCAACAAGCTGAAATTAGTTTGAGGCAAGGGAGAGAGTCCAGGCAAGCTGGATCTGGAGTACAGAGAACTACACGGAGCAGGCTGAAATGTTTGCATTCGAACCCATAAAGACACAAGGACCAGGTGTAGGGAAAGGGGAACACCTGTATGACCGGGTCAAAGCCCTTTCCTTCACCCCATCTCCAGTTACTATAAAGGCCAGTGAGGGACTAGCTCCTGTGCTATGACTCTGTTATGGGTCTGACACCCACTTCTCCCTCGCTCTCCTCCTAACCCTTCTGTTGCCCCTCATAGCATGGCCTGCCCCATCCCTCTAAGGGCTGGACGGCCAGCCCCTCCCCCCATGGACACTGACGGTTTCCAAATATCTGTCTGGTGAAATAATGTTCTCTGGGCGCTGGGCCTCCCTCCCTCCCGCACATTCCTGGGCGAGCCTGCCTGTTTGGCTTGCTCAGACAAATATTGACTTTCTCTGTGCTTCTCACTCTGGGTCTGTTTAAAAGGCATCAATCTTGGCCGGGGCGTAAGCTCCATGTCCGTAACCTGTGGCCTTTGTGGTGCTGTCTGGGCAGGGAATGCGGGGAGGGGCCAGCTGGCCCGGAGGACCCTGCTTTCTTGCGTAGCTGCAATAGAGAAGCCTTTATTGGGATGCTGTTATCGATTTGGTGTCTTCTTTTTGGTCCTTTCAGCCTCTATGTTCAATGCCTGCTACACTGAGGAGCTGACTGGGGTTGCCAGTAGATTGTCACACTCCAGGCCAAATATGACAGTGGAGGGGTTCACTGTTAGAAGATTGCCCACTTGGCCTTCTATCTCTTCCTCATCTTGGGTCAAAGGCCCAAAGTATGCACTTTGTATGTATGTGGGAGAAAACAAGTTGGATCCCTAGCTCTGTATGTCTGCCTCACCCCAACATTGCTGCATGTGCTATTGGTAACTCCCAGTCAGTGCAGGGCCCAAGCAGCAATGCATCTGGGAGACAAGCACCCAAACATGAAACTCAAACATGAGTTGAGCCCAGTGTGGCCTTTGTACCCCTGAGTACTGTGAGAAGATGCACCCCCAAACCTAATATAATATTTCTCAGAATTCACCTCATAACTTACTCCTGATTGTAGCTACCCTCCTCCCTGGGCTCTCTCAGATCTCCTCTGTTCTGTCCTCTGCTCAGTGATGGAACCAGAGTGATGGAGGGAATGGTTTCATGATATGCCTCCCACCCTACTCTGGGACTCCCTCTTTGCCCCAACTTCCAATAGCTGCCTAGTTGCTTAGAGGAAAAGAAAAAGTCATAGGGAGAGAGATAGACACAGAATAATCTCACTCATCTATGTATTTTAAGAAAAATTGAAGACATTATTCTAATAATGCCCAGAAACTATAGAGATGAAGGCCAGAAGGACTGGCTCAAAATATGAAGTTCATCACAAAGAATGGTGAGTGCAGTTAGGGAAATAACTACACTGATAACTATCATGACGATTGTCATAGATAGATGAGTGAGAGAAGTAGAATGCCTGTCTTGAATACAGGCAGGGGGGTTGGGAAGGAGGGAGAGGGGCATTGGTGGTGCAAATGTCACACTGGTGAAGGGGGTGTTCTGTTTATGACTGAAACCCAACTACAATCATGCTTGTAATCATGGTGCTTAAATAAAGATTTTATTAAAAAAATAAAAAGAATAGCCTGAATAGGCGCCAGAGTGATGGCACAGCGGTAGGGTGTTTGCCTTGTTCGCCGCTGACCCAGGATGGACCGTGGTTCGATCTTCCAATGTCCCATATGGTCCCCCAAGCCAGGAGCAAAAATAAAATAAAATTTACAAAGAAAAAAATTCTTACAGTGGCTTTTGTGTTCTTGGGAACCTGACCTATTCCTTTGGGCCCTATCCACTCTCAGCACTTTCTCTATCCCTCTGCTTGCCTCAAGCTACACAATCACAAAGAATGGTGAGTGCAGTTAGGGAAATAACTACACTGACAACTATCATGACACTCTAGATGAGTGAGAGAAGTAGAATGCCTGTCTTGCTCTCTTGCCTGAGCAATTTTCTACTTCTTGTCCCTTTTGCCTGTTGAAAAACAGGCCTTAGGATGGACTTGGTTGGAGATGAAGGCCTTGGTCCACCATCCCAGGCCACGTGGCTCCAGCCCTCACTAGCCAGCGGGTCTGGAGGTTCATGAGAGCAGTGGGTATTGATCTCACTCACAGGCAGGCTTCATGAGAGATAACATCTTTATTCAGCCCTTGCCATCAGATGTGGCTGCTAACCCTTTAAGCATGCCCTTCATAGCTAGCCCTGCATCTTCTTTCATCCATGTCACCTCTAACCTACATGCTGGCAAGGATCCAAAAGGGCAAAAGAGGCCCAAAGGCCAAAGACCTCAATCCTATCTATCCTTCCAAGACCCCTCCCAGGAAATGGGCAGGGTCTTGCAGGTAAAGTAAATGTAATATCCGGTTCCCGGGGCCCGGGAGATAGCATGGAGGTAAGGCATTTGCCTTTCATGCAAAAGGTCATCGGTTCGAATCCTGGTGCCCCATATGGTCCCCTGTGCCTGCCAGGAGCAATTTCTGAGCATGAAGCCAGGAGTAACCCCTGAGCACTGCCGGGTGTGACCCAAAAACCAAAAAAAAAAAAAAAAAAAAAAAAATCCGGTTCCCAAGGCCCCACCCATTTCTGGGAGGGTCTCAGGTAGTTACCTGTACCCTGGGGTGGAGTTACCTTTGCCTACTTTGGGCTTCTCAGGATCTGGGAGCCTTCCTCAGTACCTCCTTTACCAACAGAGAACCTGAGGTAGTAATTGGAGAAGGGCAGGGCCCGACTAAACTGATGCTTGGCGGCCATCTGAACCCTGCCACAATGTGACAACCCAGAGTACCTGTGCCACAGAATACCACACTATGAGAACCCAGAATATATACCACAGAGCACATGCAAGGAGTTGGGACTCAGCTGTGAAGCTTGCCACTCACCCTTTCCAGCCTCCTCACCTGTCACCTTATACTTCTAGCATGAAGCCCAACCAGGACTTACTTTTGTTGATCCTATCCTGGAGTATTCAGGCTGGAGGCCTTGTTTCCTTCCCAGCTTCTGGCTCTCTCAGAATCTCCCCACACCTTATTGTGTAGTATGCTGCCTGCAGCTTTCCCTGCATCCTTTCTTTCCTCCCAGAGGGCTTTAAGGCTGTGATCAGAGGATTGGGGGCTGTGGGAGTATGAGACTGTGAGGGTGTTATTTTCTCTCTCTGTCTCTCTCTCTGTGTATCTGTGTCTCTGTCTCTTTCTCACACTAATTATGAGTCAGAAGCAGACCTTAGGGGTCAGAGCAATAACACAGCAGCAGGACATTTGCCATGCACACAGCTGACCTAGGAAGATATTGATTCAATCCCTGGCACCCCATATGGTTCTCCTAGCCAGGAGCAATTTCTGAGCACATAGCCAGGAGCAACCCCTGAATATCACTGGGTGTGCCCCCCCAAAAGGAAAAAAAAACATACCTCCACTCTCAAAGAGTTCCTTTCCCTTCTAACCATGGGGCCATTATTGTCCTAGTGTTTAGCTTTGAAAGCATGTCAGTGCATAGTACATAGTCTAAATTTTCTTCATGTTCTAAATAGGAGCAGTTTATCATAGTCCTCATGTCTCATTTGCCTCCATTCATCTGGAATTTGCCCCAGTCTTTCAGGGTTAGAACCTTGGACATTTTCAAGGCATCCAGCTCTGTTTGGTAAAGTGTCCCCTGAGTTGGTTTGTTTGTGTGCCCTGTGATTAAACTTAAGGTAGCATTTGGGGGGCAGAATCACTTTTCCTGTCTCCTGCCTTTCTTTTTGGATTATTATCTGACACAAGATCCATATCACTGCTGGATTAACCAAGTCCTTTCTTATTCTTCATCCCAGGGTGTGGTCTGGTGCTTCCTAATAAAGATTCTGGGTCAACGCTCTCTTGCGTTCTTTGTTTTCGTCCACTAAACTACCTGCTTCTTAGGAGTGGATGACTTGCATATTGGAGTTCCTGAACCTGTTTTATCCCCCTTCACTGTGTGTGGATTATTTCCCAAATCAGCATTTTCTTCCACATCCGCTTCTCTCCAATGTTCTGATCTTGGGTCATGAGGTTTCCTCCACATGTAGTTATTTGAGACTTTGCTTTGTACATCACTAAATAGCACCAGTATTTCTCTACTCCGGCCCAGGTCCATGCCTTGCCCTACCTGTCCTGCCTGAAGCTGGCTTTGGATTCAAGGGATCAGAATGATAGGTGGAGGTTCAACTGCCCAGCCTGCTTGGAAGACAGGAAGGAAGCTGGACCTTTCTCTGGACAGGCTTCAGAGGCCAGAGCTTCTCTACAGAAGCTTATTGGGAAGAGCCTTTCTTCAGACATATCTGACATGAAAATGCATCGGGGCTGGTCCTGCTCTGAGGGAATATGTGCCCCTGCTCCTCCAGTGGGAGTTGTATCCACACATTTGTGTCTACTCCTTCTGCAGGAATGTGTGCATATGTATGTGTGTTGCTCACTGTGATTTCTGCAGCCATCTGGCTCAGATTCCTTTGCTCCCAGGCACCCCTTGCAGGTTTTCCTAGAGCCATTTGGGGCCTTGTTAAGCCAAGGAATTGAACCCCAGAAATATCTGTGAGATTTTTCCAAACACTAGGCCTGGTACTGTGCCCAGCGAGGAGGTTCTGGAGGTGCCGAATGCTGGCTCTAGGATGCATGGGTGGTCTGATCTCCTGCCTGGTCCCTCATCTGTGCTGTCTTGGGAAATTTACTGAGCTCTTCATGACCTGGATTCCAAACAGTAGAGAATAATAGTATGAACTTTTGTGTGACATACAGTAACCCGAGAGATGGGTGTCTCCAGGGCTATGAAGGAAAGTGGGAGAGCAGAAGCTGAAGTGTTAAAGAGCAGAAAAGGGTCGTGCCCAGACTTTCCTTGTCCACCAAAGTCTGCAGAAAGTGACTCTGTGCACAACCTTATTTTGGCTTCTACAAATGAAATGAACCTCCCAAAGAGCAGTCAGAAGGGGTCAAGGATGAGTTTTGCACCTGATTGGACTGGATGTAGAAAGGAGAGTGGAGTTATTCCTCTCTTGGTGGAGGCTTTATTCCAGATATTGAAAGACCTGGGAAGCCTGCTGCAGCCATGCCACAGCCACAGCTCAGCCATCCCACCATGTCTTCAATCTGCACCCTACCTACCTCTGCTCAAGGCCCCTTGATTCAGTGGGACACAGTGAACACAGGTCAGACAATTATTATCAATGCTTTCCTGCTCAGCAAAGCCCTGCTCAATCTAACTTATCCTAGATAATTCATCCCCACCTACGAAACTTTATCTCATTCCACTCAACTGTGTACAACTATTCACCTTTCTTCAGTTCACTATTCACTTCTTGATTCAGTTAAACAAAATAAGCATATTTTCTCAGCAAATAGCACACTTTTAATTTGACTCAGTCACTCTCTCCACTCAGGCCAACCTGACTGAATTTAGCCCAGCACAACTCAGTTTACCTTAGTTGACTCGCCTTTGTCTAGCTCTGCCCAAGACCTTTTCTGGAAGCTTTGCCCTACCTTATCTGACTTCCCCCACACCCAAGGCAACTCAGTTCAGTGTGAATGACCCCAATTTGATTCAATTAGGCACATGTAAATTTTTCTAAAAAATTAATTTATTTCAACCCTTTAGTAACTTCACTTAGAATATGAAATCTAAAAGGAGAGATTTTTTTTGTGTCTGGCTTAATTTTTAAATCACATTTGATGGACTTACCATTGGTTTGTAGTATTATAAATTAGTGGATATACAGCTCCAATCCTTGTCTGAGCATGTCTGACCACACTTTTACCAAATTCCAAAGGAAAGTCAAGATTTTGTCTGTTTTAGGTACCATATATCCTAAAAGCAAAATATAGGGTGCAGGAATCTTCCTCTATCATGGACTAAATGTGAATTAGCTCAGCCCACCTATAGCACCTGATAGTGGTGCTCAACCAATATTTGTTAAATGAATCCTGCCTGGCCCTATGTTAACTAGCTCTATTACATCAACTTATGACCCTTACTTTGGTTGGATGACGTAGACCAGCAGTCTTCAAACTTTTAAAATAGGGGTCAGTTCACTGTTCCTAAGACCTTTGGAGGGCCAGCAATAGTTTAAAAAACAACTATGAACAATAGTGGCTCACTGACCATAGCTTCAGGGCCCTGCTATAGACTCTTATATTGACAATCATGGTTAAAAATGTCACATATTGGTCCCCTGAACCTGTCAGGAGCAAATTCTGAGCTGAGAGCCAGGAGTAACTCCTGAGCACTGCTGGGTGTGACTCAACTCACCCACCCACCCCCCAAAAAGGTCACATATTTAGTTTTGAATCAGAAAGAATTCTGGTGCTCTGCCTATTACTGTGAGAAGACTGAAGATATTTAGTCTTCCTTAAGTTTTCATCAGAGGGGAAAGACAAAACCGAAGGCCATGCACCATCCATGAGTTGCTATGTTCAGGATGGAGGCAGAAGATAGCGCAGATGGGAAAGGGAAACAGAGCCAGCTGCTGGTGAGCCAGAGAGATATTGAGGAGCAGAGATCTGGAAGAAGCAATGAGTTAGTTTCAACATGGGGTCAAGTGTTTTCCAAAAGCAGGATAGCACACATGCAAAGGCTCTGTCCTGAGCAAGGAATGAATGTGGGATATTCCGTAGAAATTCAGCATGACCAGAATGCTCATTCAAAGTCTCCTGCCAGTGTATTATCTTTGAGAGGTTCAGGTCCGTCTTGTACAGGACTACATTCCTTAAACATAAGTATATTGGGATGGGGAGATAGCTCAGTAGCCAGTGCACATGTGGGGTTTAAGTTTGATCCCCAGCACCAAATATCTCAAGGGCCCCTCTGGGTGTAGGTTAGAAGCTCCAACACCATGGCATCTATGGGACGAGCACTGAACTGTCCAGTGAGAATCACTGGATTAGCTGAGAATCACCAAGGATTAGCCCCTAGACCCCAGGCCTGCTTCAGAGGACCCCTCTTTCCTCCCATCTTCCACCAAAAACACCAAAGCTTTTGAATGAGTAGATTCAATAAAATATTGTGCAAATTAGTGGCACATAAATGAGCACACTTAACTCGCCAATGCACTTTAATTCATGGCTATGTTGGTATGACTTGTTTTGGATCTTGAAGACTACACAATTCTCTTAATTTCCCTAAGCCTTATTGGACTCCTTCTTTTTTGGATGGGTGAGTGATGGACCAGTGAGCAATGCTCGAGGCTGCTCTTGGCAGTGCTTGAGGAACCACGTGGTGCTGGGGATGGAACTTGAAGCCCACGACACCCAGTCTTTGAGCCCACTTTCCTCCATCCCCCAACTCCTCTGAGAAGGGAATTGTGGTGTCTGCTTTCTTTGTGAGTGTTGGAGTCTCTGGGTGTAAGACAAGAAAGCTCAGGTGGTTTCACTGTCCCTGGAAATTGTGTAGGTGAGAAGGGGACACACTGTTCTCTCTGGTGTTTTGTGTTCATGACTTTCCACAACCCTACTCTCTACGAATAGATCCAAGACCCAGATCTACGGCATCCATCTTGGCTCTTGTCCTTTGAAGTCATGGATGGAAGATAGAGCTTTGGGTCCTTCCTACAGCACCGCTGCCCCCACTCAGGTAGCACTCTTCTCCACCCTCCCCATACCCTCTCTGCCCTGCTCAACCCTTGTCTTCTCCCTCACCATCCCACACCTATTCTTAGACCCCAGTTTTTCCTGCTTTCTTCTTGCCATGTTCAAATCTTAGGGAGTTCTAGGCAAGGCCTGTTTCCTTACCAATGGTGTTCACAGGCCGACCCTGGCTTCTGAACGGGTGAGACTCTGCCACTCTGCTGTGGCCTGACTGTTTTTGGTGGTCCTCCCCTTCCTTTCCTCCTCCTTTCTTCCCACAGCTCCCCACTCTAATGGGTTTGCTGTATGACCTCGGAAATGCATATTTCTTTGAAAAATAGATGGTGTTTTCTTTGTGTGTGTTTTTAATTTATATAAATGGTATTTTGCTTTAGAGCACCTTCTGTTTCTTATTTTTTCCCCCCACTTAGCACATGTTTTTAAGCTCTCTCCATATCATCGTCTGTTTCTCTAGAGTCTAGTTCATGGCCTCTAACTGCCTGTATGCTGGGACACATGCTGTATTTCTCTACCCATGCCCTGCTGATGCTGGGCCTTTCAGCAAAACAAACCACCTGAAAAACCACTTTGTACTTTCTCCCTTGAGACCCAGGGCCCCAATTTCTTTTTGAGTACCCAAGAGGAGGACTGTTCTCTGGGTACTTGTTCCCTGTCTGACTGGAGCCAACTTATCTATGGAGTTTGAGTTTCCCTGAGACTTTGTACTATGTGGTTTTCACCTTTATTTGGTTTGTTTGTTTGTTTGTTCGTGACCACATCTCCTGGCTCTGCATTCAGGAATCGCTACTGGAGGATCTTAGAGGACAAAATGGGATGCCAAAGATCAAGTCCAGTTTAGCTGTGTGCAAAGCATGTGTCCTACCTACTGTACTATCTCTCCCACCTGTCTATCATCTTTTACGGTTACAATTAAATGAGAAACAGTATCTCAGGGACTGAATTTGCATATCTCTGGTTACTAATATGACTGAGTATTCCTGGTATACTTTTTTTTTTTTTCCCCTCTCCTCCCCAGCCCCTGGTATACTTTTTAAGCCATAATTTTTCACAAGGTTTTGTTGTTGTTGTTTTTGGGCCACACCTGGTGGTGCTCAGGGGTTACTCCTAGGTCTGTGCTCAGAATCACTCCTGGCAGGCTTGGGGAACCAGATTGATACACTGGTAATCGAACCCAGGTCCATGCCTGGTCAACCATTTGCAAGGCAAACGCCCTACTACTGTGCATTCACTCCGGCCCCCACAAGGAGGTTTTCATCTTTTGCATTACCTGGGTAAAAGTCTACTGGTTCTTTGGGTTCAGCGCAAGTCCCCAGGAAGCCCTCCCTAAAAGTTTCAACCTCACTATATCTCTGCTTCACTTACTCCCCTGTACTCTAAGTGATAAACTGTAATACTCCAAGCAATACTAACAATACTGTCTTACTAATAATACTAATAAGTAGGTAATAGGTACTTACATTCTGATGCAGCCATTTTTTGACTTCCCTTCAGATTGTGTGTTGTCTGAGGACTGTGTATATGTCTTGTTCACCTCCATGTTTTCAGCATGTGGCTCAGTGTCTAGATGAAAATGCCCAAGGATGCTGGATGACCATAGGTCTAAGAGAATTAGTGCAGTGTATCAGCGGGGTTGAGCAGTCTTGCTAGTGGCATGAGTCAACCAGAGGGAGACTTAAACTGGAGAGCAGAGAGAGGTAGGGAAAGCGAGTGTCAAGCTGGCTTCAGAGTTGAGCTTATGGTTGAACTGGAGACTGGATACCCAAGCTGGAAAGTTCCCTAGTGGTGGGACTTTCCTTTATTTTTCTCCTTGTAAGGTTCATTCCTGGGCTGACCTGGCCCAGGCTATGTGTTGTTGTGTGTAGGAACAGGAGAGCTCTGTGCTGCCCACCTTTGGGTCCTTCTATACCTAGTTCTATTGTGGCCACCCCTTTCTCTTACCCCACTGCCCCAACTTTTATCCAAGACTCATCTTCCAAGGTTGCTCTTCATCTTTATCTTGAGGCACTAACACTGTTGGGTTGTTGGCGGGGTCCAGGGCTCTCTGCCAGCTTTGCATCAAAAGGCCTTGCAGTTACTTGCAGCTGCCATTGTGGCTGCTTGAGCTGAAGACGCTGATCCCCGCGGCAGCCCACTGGCCAGCCTGTGGCGGAGGTAATTCCCCACCAAAGTCTGCTCTCTTCTCTTCCGTGCCCTTCTTCTTCTTCCACATGGTTTGGCAGAGGCTGAAAGGCAGAAGATTATAGGCAGGCAGTACCACCCCACAAACCAGCGTGAAACCCATGCTTGTCTTTTTCCACCCTCTACCTCTACTTAGTTTTTCCTTTCTCTGAGGATCTGGGCTCCCAACATCTTCTCCTGCCCTAGGATCAATCAGTTGGCAGGGTGTTGTGGGAAATAAATTTGCATTCAATCATGCCCATGGCAACCATCACAAGCAGGGTCTGTGTTCCTGTCCTGGAGCCCAGACTCCATTCTGTTTAAAAGGCTGGGGGGTTTACAAAACTAAGTGGACTAGAACATAACTTTTAATAGCACATTTGAACAGAGTTTAATGAGGTTTTAAGACAGAACTATAAAGTGGTTTTTCTGCAAGGACTATTATTAATCATAAGAATAATCATAGCAGTCTATCTTATTTGCTCAGCATGTTCCAAAATTCAAAACATTTTCAGATGAGTCATTCCATTTGACACTCTTAACTCTCCTGGGAGGTCAGTGGGGCTGGCAGTGTCTTCCCGGTAGCGCAGAACTGGGCTTCTTCCATGTGAATGAGGGAGTTTTCAAAGCAATTCACCTGGGGAGTCTTGTTATAAAAACAGATCCAAGTTATGTAGAATCTTGGGTTGTCATGAAATTCTACATTTCTAGGAAGATCTCAGTTTATACAACTATTGTAGATCCGTGAATCATATCTGGGCAGCAAGAAGGAATAAATTAGTGTATGCATAGATAAATGCTACAAGAGCTTGCTCTTCCTTCCTTCCTTCCTTCCTTCCTTCCTTCCTTCCTTCCTTCCTTCCTTCCTTCCTTCCT
>PVKC010007938.1:0-28821 GCA_004027635.1 Crocidura indochinensis | reverse complement strand
AAAAAAAAAAAGATAGTACATCTACACAATGGAATATTTCACAGCTAGTTAGGGAAAAGTAAGTCATTAAATTTGTTTATACATGAGTGGGTGTGGAGAATGAAATGCATTAGAGGAAGATAGATAGATAGATAGATAGATAGATAGATAGATAGATAGATAGATAGATAGATAGATAGATAGATAGATAGATAGATAGATATAATGATTGCATTCATTCGTGGGATATAAAAGAACAGTATGAGGGGCCCGGGAGATAGCATGGAGGTAAGGCGTTTGCCTTTCATGCAAAAGGTCATCGGTTCGAATCCCGGTGCCCCATATGGTCCCCCGTGCCTGCCAGGAGCAATTTCTGAGCATGGAGCCAGGAGTAACCCCTGAGCACTGCCGGGTGTGACCCAAAAACCACAAAAAAAAAAAAAAAAGAACAGTATGATATTAGTACCCTGAGATAATAAATATAAGTGCCAAGAGGACTAGATCATGAACTTGCTACAGACAGTGGTAGATTGCAGTTAGGGCAGAGAAGGAACTACTATGACAATGATAATTGGAAATGATCACTCTAAGCAAAAACTGGGTGCTGAAAGGAGGTAGTAGTATGTATGATACCCCCTTCAGTATCATACAATATTGCAATCCATTGCAATAATCAATATTACAAGTCATGATGTTTAGAAGGGAAAAGGGGTAAGAGTCAGAGAGAGGTATCTACCATAGATGTAGGCAGGCAGGTAGGAGAGAAAGTGGGAAGCAACTGGGGAAAACAGTGGCAAGAAATTGCAAATTGCACTGGTAAATAGATGGGTGTTAGAGATTGTATGACTGAAACTCAGTCATAAACGACTTTATAACTGTCTCACAATGATTCAATTGAAAATTTATTTTAAAAAATACTTGAGTCTTAGGCATACAGTATTTCAGACACTTCACCTGTGTCAACTTTCCTCCTCTAGTGTTCCCATGTTGTGTTCTTTTCTGACCCCACTTTCCCACCCACTACCTTAGCAGGCACATTTCAAAGTTCAATGGTTAGATCTTAGATCTCATGTTTTCAGTGTATTGAGTCTGCTTTGGATATTTTGCTATACTACTTTCCTACATCACCATATGTTTTGAAGACCCTGACTCCTGTTTCCTCATTACTTCCCTTTCTCATCTTCTTTCTTCCCACCTCAGTTATTATTTTCTCTGTCCTTTCCCTAGCCTGCAGAAGGCAAGGACAATCTAGGCATCCCCCATTTACTATATTATATTCCCTTATATTCTGTATACTACAAATAAATGAGATAGATCATGCTGTGTTTATCCTTCTTCTGGCTTACTTCATTCAACATATCTTCTAGTTCCAACTAGGTTGCAAACAGATTACATAATCTCATCTTTTCATTCATCTGTCGTCAGACACCTAATCATTAAACTACTGTACTAAGTACTGAAATGAATAATGTGCATGTGTCCTTTTAAATGAATTGGTTTTGTGTTATCTTGAGGTTATATTTAGGGATAGTGTTTTATATGAGTCAAGCACTTTCCCTAGGTCTTTCACTTTGAATAGTACATATATTTTAGATTATCAAAAGAAAATTTTGCTGGCTCTTGTCACTATCTTTACACAAAGATCCCAAATATAATCCTTTTAAAAATTACGATTACTTTAATGAATACAGAGTGACACTAAATCCTTTTTAATCTGTGTCCAGTTAATGAAGTTGTACACATATAGAATTGTAAATGTATTTATTGTTTTACTATTACAGTTTATTTTAAAGCCTAGAGATTAATAACATTTACAATGATTATGGTGTCATTGTCATAATGTTTTACATATGTCTTTGTTCAAGTTTATCATGTATTTGATCTTCTCATTAAATCACCAAACCTATTGTTATTTTTAAGGTTTAGTTACTAAAATAATAGTCAGGATTATAATTCCAAGCATAGCACATTTAAATAACTATTGGGTGTGGAACTAGGGAAATAGTTCGAATGGTGTAGGGCAATGGGAGACCTATGTTCAAACCTCAGCACCCCAGGCTTCCGGGAACCATGAATAATCAGGCCCACCCAGCCCACAATAGATCCTCCATCACCACTCTATTGGGGAGTAGCATATGAATCTAAACAATTAAAGAGGGGCCAGAGAGAAAGCACAGTGGTGGGGCATCTTCCTTGCACGCACCCAACCCTGGACAGATCCCTAATCAATTCCAGGCATCCCATACATTCCCCAGAGCTTGCCGGGAGCAATTTCTGAGCACAGAGCCCAGGAGTAACCCCTGAGTGCCACTGGATGTGACTCAAAATCCTCCAAAAAATAAAAATATTTTTAAAATAAACAATTAAAGAAACATTAAAGCAATGAAGTTCTCATAATCGAAAGAAACTCCTGAACGTAGATGGGCGGGAAGCAAATTTTCTGCATTTGCAATTACTATAACTTACACGAATTGTTTCAATCCTAGATTTCTTCGAACACATCACAGTTGGGTGTTGCTGAGCCTGTAAAACGCTGTGGGAAGTCTGCACTTTTTCAACTGGCAGAGGCAAGTTTCTAAGAATATATCGAGATAAGATCTACAGGGGTGGAAACAAAATTTTTAATCCTGACAGTGTTCTTTAAACTGCACCGTTTCACCTGTGACCACAAATGTTATATAACTCATTTTCAACAGTGAAAGGGTAAACGCTTAATTTAGGAAAAAGGGATTTTGCTACTAAAAAAGTCATTAAGCATTGGAAAAGGTTATTCAGGGAGATTGCAGAGATCTTTTTTTACAGGTGGTATTTTCAAATAAGGTCATTTTTCATCTTTTTCAATTGTTTAAATAAGTCTAGCCTAAGCCCGGGAGAATGGTTCGAGATCTGTTTTTCTGAACATTTTCTCACATGGAACCTTCTGACCTTGTATTCTTTCTGTAGTGCATCCCCTCGTGCTACCAGTTGGTTCCCTAGACTCATGCTGTGTGCACGCCCCCTCATGTATGTGGTTTTTCTTAGGATGTCCTGAGTATCTACAGGGAACAGTCTGGACTCTGGTTGAGAAATCCTGGTCTTGGTCAGTTTTCTTAGTCAATCCCTCTCCCCACTCCACTGAGACGTTTCTACTTTTAAATGAGATGTACATTCAATAGAATTTAGATGTGAAGTCAGTTTCTTTGAGGAAGAAAAAAAGTGCCTTACTCTAGCCTCTGGGGAACAGAGCCTGCACTTAGAGATGGAGGGCACCAGCTATTGCTCAATGGACAAGAGCAGTGACTCTCTGCTTTATAGGAATGTGGGGAGGAAATATCTTTAATGCCAGTGTAAGTGTAGAACTGTCATTTGTATTCTAGTAAAAAAAAAAAAATGTCTTTTACGCTTGAATAGCAGTTTTCTCTTTTGGTGAGAGAAATTAGGAGTTACAGAATAAATGACCAGAATCTGTTATATGCAAGTTTTTTTTTTCTCTTTTTCTGGCTTCCTTCCAATGGATTCCTTTTGAGTTCTTCTATTTAATGAACGGTGTGCTGTAGGTTTTCATATATCTTTTGTAGTTTATTGAACCTAATGGGACAACTTAACATTTTCAAAATTTTATGGTAGCACTTATAAGGGAAAAAAATTAAGAGGTTTGAAATATTCTTAAAATGAGCTTTTCATGTCTAGCCTAGGTAGAAGTATCAAATAGAAATAAGATCCAAACAAGCACCATGGAAACAGAATGGTATGCAACAGTAAAGAAGTGTATATGCCATTGACTATGCTCATCTGTTGTTGTTTGACATCATGTTGACATGCTGCTTCTGTAAGACAAATTGAGACCCAGACAGACTAGGAAGGATTGCAGAACTTAAGAAGTCAGCTGGGGTTAGTGCTAAAAAGAACTGTCTAGTGTTAGGGGCAAGGTACTGCTCCAGAAACAACTGAAATGGCCAAAGATCTGCTAATGAGCGTGCCTTTGGGGCAAGAGTTAAAATACAAATTTCACTAAGAGAAGCTAGGAGGTCATGAATTTGTCTAACATCTTTGAGAATTATAGATTAAGAAAATTTATTTGAAAGAAATGATTTCCCCCTGAATTGCAGACTATATATGGCTTCCTGCATTTCTAAACATACAGAGACATACATGCATGTTTTTAAACTATTAAACTACAGATAGTTATACATCATGTTAATTTTATATTAATACATAAAATAGTTGTATTAATATATAAAATCATTTTGTTTTAGAAATGCATGAGCCTTTGCAGTTTTTGCAGTGGGGGGTGCTAAAGGGATGAATTTGTCTTCTCTTTCTTTGGTGTAACAGTCATAAAAAAGGATTTCCCATTAAATCAGAGCTCATTAAAAAGAACACTCTTCTAATTTGTAGGGATGCATCCCAAATATGAAACAGATGCTATGCCTTAACAGATGTTTGAATGCCAGTATCATAATTTAAAGGGGTCTAAGAAGACTGCAATAAGCCTATTCCAATTATAGTAAAGCAGCTTATACTCAGTTTCTTCTAACATGCAAGTAAAGATACATGCTTTTGATGAAATAGGGTCACTGAAAAGGAATTTACCAAAAAATTTCCTCACATTATTATTTGTACCACATGAATATGATACTATAATGCTAATCAACTACTTTGGAATAACATCTCAAAGCCTTCACACTTCTCATTAAGTACAGAAATCTGTATAATGGCTTTATATGCATCTCCACATAATCAGCCATTGAATGTTACCTCAGGTTCCTATAATCTCCTCTGCACATAATGTTTATTTTACTTTAAGAAAGCATATTTCATTATTTCAGGTGGCTTTTTAAGCAAACATAACAGGATATTAAGAAGATTGTTTTCATATTTTATAGAACTGGTGATAAATGCCTAAAATATGAAGAAACATCTTTCAGTTTCACACATTACAAAAGAAAGGCTACCAAGAAGCCACCTTGCTTCCTCAAAAAGAATGAACTTTATACCCAAATTCTATTTGAAATTCTAGCCAATAATTCTGTTCAGTTTATAAAGCAATAACCTAATCAGACAGGGATGTCGCACAATGGTAGAACACTAGCCTTGCAGGCATACAAAAGGAGAGAAAGAAACTGATTGAGTTACTATCCTCTGCTTATTTTCATTCCAACACCAAATCCATAGTGCTAAACATATAAAGCCATCCATTCATTGAGAAAATTTTGGTTTTCTATCTGTTCCAAAGGGATATGAGAGAAGTAGTCTATTCTTCACCTTTGCCTCCTATTTGTGTGAAAACAGTTATGTAGAACCTGTAATAGATTGGAGTTGATTCCCTGCAAGAAGTATCTTCATATTCTTCGGCAAAGAGCAAGAAATGTTTTAATCATGGCTTTACTACTTTGGCCTTCACGTTACCTGAAGAGGCCAAAGAGAATTGGAGGAAAGCAGCAACAGGGAGTCATTTGGGAAGACTTCCTGCACTCTGCTTTAAAGTTGTAAGAATGAAAGAGGGCCTAAAGGGACAAAGAGAAAATGGTTCATCTTGATTAGACAAGAACCATGGGACTGTTGGAGAGGGGTAAGTTATTTGAGGGCAGACCTAGAATACACGCCATAACATTAGGAATTCTGCAAACATGACATCTTTGCTCAGCACCCTCAGAAAAACCTTTCCCACATCAAGAGCAATATTCAGTTCATTTGTTCCTATACTGCTGTCTTAGAACTAAAATACTAAAAGTACTTCATAATCTTGGTAAAAGTATAGACTGCTCCCTGAGAAGCCTTACTGCAATTCTGCTGACTTCCTTGGACTCTCTTAATCCTTCCTGCAACTGCAAGGGCCCAGCAAAGTGGAAGGCCAATAAGAATCTATTGAGTCCTTGAGATTGCATTCCTTCTGATGCATTCTGTGCACCCCAACCTATAAAATGACTTCAGCATTATCCTTTACCTTGGTATTTCATGGCGAGATCATTCTGTCTTAAGTAGAATAAATAGGAGCAAACAACAACAAAAGACATGTGTATAGGCAGCTGTTTTTGCTACTCCCATTCCTATCACTGTCCTTAAAGCACAGTGACTTTAGTCCTTGTGAAAGATAGGCAGGTAGCTAGAAACTCACCAAGTCAGTCTTCCCCAACTGCATTTCTTTGGGCTTCCATGCAGAGGATAATGCTGAGATCCCTGCCATACGTAGATAGCTTCTTGTAAAATGTTCTCTTCTTGATGATAATCAAAAAGTGTCATGGTCATAAATATTGTTATGCCTGGCACCCATTTGAGCAGACTAAGAGATAATAGAGGAAGGTGCCAGCAATCACAAAGACATTTAGATATAGTCCTGAGTTTTGGCACTGTAAAGACCACCCCTACTTCCCAGAGACTAGAGCAAGGAGATTCCCTGGGGAAAGACCTGCTTCAGGAATTTGTTTGGCATTTCAAATCCATGGAATTTTAGTAGCTAAAAATGACCTGAAAATTCTGGGATCTGTTCCAGGTATTTTTAAGGAATCCATTTTGGCTGTGAAAGAAAATTTGGTATAGTACAATTGAAGTCAGGGAATTGAGATTAACACGATTCTTTGTTTGAACCTATCATGAGATTCACTCTTCAGTTAATCAGTTACAATTTTAATTGGCACAGGTAATTAGGTCAGGTCATATGGAACAGCAAAGCAGAGAAGTATCTCTTAGAGAGCATTGAATACATAGTTAGAGGTCTCTCTAGAGACATATTTCCCTGTACATTTTAGGGGGGATATTCTATATTTAGAGATCTTGGCACCAAGATTGCCTAGTATTCACTAGTGGAACAGTGAAAATTTTTTATTCGTACATGCAATAATATTTATTGAATATTTACTTTGGCCAGCACAGTGCAGATACTGAAACTTCCTATATATCGATAGGTGAATATTTTTATTACAATGAGATAATCTGGTGCCTTCTCCCTAGATCCAGTTATATGGCAATATTTTATCTCCAAGTAAGCAGTTTTTATATGTTGTTGTTGTTTGTTGGTAGATTGTTTTTTATTTGATTTGTTTAGTTTTGGGGCCACACCTTGTTGATCAGGGTGTACATCTACATTTAGGGATTAGTCGTAGTGGTACTCAGGGGATCATATAAGATTCTGGTTGTTGTACTCAGGCCAGCCATGTGCAAGGCAAGTACTTTACCTGAATTTTTATTTCTCCAGTCCCAGTTTTGATATGTTGGAATACCCTTATGGACTGAAACATAAACCTAAAAATATTTCTACTTGTTTTTCTTCATATTAAAAAAATATGTCTTCTTAAAAATACAGTATAAGTTTCAGTTCTAAGAGATAGTACAAGGGTTAAGGTAAATAAAGTATAAAAGGTATATAAGCCTTGTACAGGGTTGATCTAAACTCAGTCTCTGACACCACCTACGGCCCCCTATGCATATCCAGGAGTGATAGATACCTGAGCACAAAGTCATGAGTAAGCCACCTGAGCACAAAGTCATGAGTAAGCCATGAACATATGGTGTAGTTCCCCCTCCCCACAATAAAATAAAGTTAGAAATAAAATACATTATTTTTTGCAATTAACTTTTTAAAAGATCTCTCTGCAAGTAAACTTTTATTATCTAATAAATAGGTAGCATGATTTAGCATTTTCTAACTACTATGTGCTATGCATATTTTAATATTTTATATGTAATATTCTTATAAACAACCTCAGGGCTAGGTAGTATTAACTGTTCCTCTTTAACACACACACACACAAAAAACAAAGTTCTAGGCTGGTATTTTTTGGGGTTATTCATTTTTTGGTTTTTTGGTTTGGGGCCATACCCAGTGACACTCAGGGATTACTGCTGGGTCTGCACTTAAAAATTGCTCCTGGCTTGGGGGACTATACAGGACACCAGGGGATCGAACCAGGGTCTGTCTAGGTCAGCCACATGCAAGGCAAACATCCTACTGCTGTGCCACTGCTCTGGCTCTCTTGGCTGATTTTGTGACTATCTTAAGGTTACATTGTCAAGAAGTATTAGAGCATGGTTAGAACTCTAAGTACTTTGTCTTTTTAAACTTGTCTCATAATAAACAATGAGCTAGTCTTTTGCTTTTAAATGAAACTGACAGATGATGCAAGTTCCTTGTTACAGGACCTTGCATATTATAGAGAGATCTACAGGAGATAAGCTACTCCTACACATAATGTCCATAACTGAATAAGGTGAAGGTTGTTTGAGACTGCTATTAAAGAAACCGAGCCTATATTTCCTTTTTTAAAGGACCTATATTTTTAAGATTTCTAAGAAATATGTTATACTCTTAAGTATCTTAATGCCTATTTGCGAATATGTTGAAAAACCATGAGAGTTAGAGGAAATGATGGTGTGTGACTCCTGTTCTTCATGGGCTTGTTCTCTGCATGCAAAGATTAAACATATAAAGTTAAAGGGTAGGAAAGAAATAGTTTAATAGTTTCACCAGGAACCATGTAGTGTAATAGCAAGGCTTCTCTTCAGTAGTGTCTGATATACTAAGTGAAAGTGTGAAGCTGGGAAAGACAGAAATTAATATTCACAGGAATGTACTGGAGACTCAGAAAAGAGGGGTGCGCCTAAAATGATTCTTGAAACTATTATGGTTTCGAAGTTCAAAGCAGCAGCTTCTGGATCACATCAAATTTGCAGAAATGTTTTTCTTTGTCCTGCAAATTCATTGATCTGCATATTTTACATTTCAGATAAGATTGGGCACGTACAGGGTGGTATGGCCGTATATATTTTACTTTTTTTTTTGGTTTTTGGGCCATACCTGGTGACACTCAGGGGTTACTCCTGGCTATGCGCTCAGAAGTTGCTCCTGCTTGGGGGACCATATGGGGCGCCGGGGGATCGAACCGCAGTCCATGCTAGGCTAGCTCAGGCAAGGCAGGCACCTCACCTCTAGCGCCACCGCCCGGCCCTATATTTTACATTTCAATTAGTGGCAAAGGGTCTGGGATTGTAGAGCACTTGCCTACCATGTGCAAGGTCCTGGGTTAGATCTCTGGCACTAGACTTCCCAAAAAATTATGAAGGTCCAGTTTTAATTTCAAGTAAATACTAACTTCTGACCATTTGTTAAAATTTAGAATGAAGGCCAGTGCAGTATTACAGCAGGTAAAACACTTACCTTGAATGTCTCCTTCTGACTTGGATCCCTGATACTGCACATGTTCCCTTAAGCCCACCAGGAGTGATCCCTGATTATCAAGCTAAGAGTAGACCTGAAGACAACTGGTTTAGCCACAAACAAAAAAAAAAGAAAGAAAGAAAGAAAATTTAGAGGCGTTTCAGAGACTAGACTAACCTTTTCATATAAGAATCATGGGCCCGGGACCCGGAGAGATAGCACAGCGGTGTTTGCCTCGCAAGCAGCCGATCCAGGACCAAAGGTGGTTGGTTCAAATCCAGGTTCCCATATGGTCCCCTGTGCCTGCCAGGAGCTATTTCTGAGCAGACAGCCAGGAATATCCCCTGAGCACCACCGGGTGTGGCCCAAAAAGCAAAAACCAAAAAAAAAAAAAAAGAATCAGGGGCCCGGGATAGTATATTTGCCTTTCCTGCAGCCAGCCACCCAGGTTCTGTCCCCAGTACCCTTTATGATTTCCCCCAAGCCTACAAGGAGTGATCCCTGAGCTCAGAGCCAGGGATCAAAACAAAACAAAAAGATGATGAATTCATCAGGGGAGAGAGAGAAATGGTATATGCTTGTGTTCCACTGACCCTGATTTTAATTCCTGTCACCACATGTGGTCCCCCCCCCCAAGCACTACCAGTAGTAAAACCCTAAACACTTCTTGGTAGGGCCCCCAAAAATCAATAATAAAAATCATTGATCAAAAGTAATAAATGGCTTTCCCCTGGGAGAGGCCATTGCTATATAAATGTCACTCTCCTTTCCTTTTCATTAAAATAGCCATCAAAACATGCTCTTCTAGTTGCATTCTTCCATCCCTTATAAATACACAGTCAGTGACACTGGAGATTGTGATTGAACAAAAATAGAGCCAGGAGGGAAATTAAGCGGAGGGATGGAATGCGTTTGGCAGGAGTAGAGAATAGAGATTGGAAGTTGGTGGGGTGTTGTTTTGAGTCTGGAAGGCGGGGTGGATACTTTGCGTAAAGCATAAAAAGATAGTTGTACTTGAAAACGGTGGAGAGTGACTGAAGACTTGGGCAGAGAGATGGCATATAAAAACAGTGTCGTGTGTGTGGGTTGTCATGGGAATACAGAAGAGAGAGTCACTTGGTAGCTATGCATTGAATAAGAAGAGAAAAACTCTGGACATCCAGGTGTGAGACAACAAAAACCAGAATTAGAAGAGTTGTCTGTGGGAAAGAACACAGACAAACACTAGGGAGTTTTCAGGATCTCTGTTGAATTTGACATCTGAGAGGCAAAAGGAAAGGAACAGGAGATTATTCCAACTCGGAATTGGAGGAAGAATGTGGGAGCAAGATGGCTTCCAAACCATTAGCCTGGGAGCCACTTAGGGATGGTGTTCAAAAGCAAAGGGGAAAGCTCTGCAATAGTGGAAGAGATAAAGATGCTGAGAGGATAAAGATGACATAGGAAATCCAGTTCCAATTGTCTGGAATCAAAGAAAGTTTAGAAAGTAGATGTTTTTTTCTCTGAGCACAGCAATGGGATGAGACCAGTCCACATGGATTATTTAATTTGGTCTTTATGGTGGTTCAAATCCTGGCATGCCCCACGCCTGCCAGGAGTGACTTCTGAGCACAGAGCCAGGAGTAACCCCTGAGCGCCACTGAGTGTGACCCCCCTCCCCAAAAATGCAATTTGGTCTTTAGTGTACCTGTTTTCTTCTATGTTTATGAATTTATGAAAGTAGTTATGTGTTGAAAAAAAGTATGGCTATCTCCATATAGTCATATAAAGAAGTGGTTTGTCCAAGATATTTAGAAAAATGACCAATTATTTATTTAAAAGGCACGACTTCCAGGGGCATCACCAACTTTGTTTTATTTAAATTCTACCTGGCAGAAACATTTTGTGATTAAAAGTAAACATATTGATGAAAATTTCTTCTAATAACTAAAAATGTAATTTTATAGAAAATTATGGTTTGGGGCTGGAGAGATTGCATAGAGGGTAGGAAGTTTGTCTTGCAGAAGGACAGTGGTTTGAATCCCTGCATCCCATATGGTCCCCTGAGCCAGCCAGAAACGATTTCTGAGCATAGAGCCAGGGTATAACCCCTAAGTGCTGCCGGGAGTAACCCAACCCCCCCATTAAAAGAAAATTATGATTCACGTTAAGAAAAATCAAAGAAATTATTTTGCCATATTGAAAAGAGTAAGAAATCCATCCCTCTAACCAACTGAGATTTCCCACTTTTCCCTGCAGGTGATACTTGTTTGAGGGTTGACTGTTTTCTTTTGTGTCTCCATGTTTTATTGGTATGAAGTATTCCTTCCTGTTGTTAACCCCCTTATGTCAAGGGTAGCTTTTATCTCAATTCCTCTTATACGGTCTTCGTAAATTTATCTAATTCTTGTATCTCGGGGGGCCTTATATTTTAAAGTGGTGTGCTATTTTTTATTGGAGCTGCGAGTCTTTTATTTGAAAACTCCCATTCTAAAACCTGTCATCTCTTTCTCAACTGCACCAACTTATTTTTAGAGAAACTTACAGGAATGCACCTGATGATTTCCTTGAGCAGCTTTCCAGGGCGACTTTAGTCGTTAGAGCAAAGGGTACCTGCACCCCATTCACAGTCTTTAGAAATAGCATAAATTTTGAAGAGGTAGAGAAAAAGAGAACCATTTAAAACAGCATTTTAATCTTGTCCAATTGTTGGAGCAAATCAAATAGAAAATTATTTAATACACCCAGATTTTATTGTGGAGAGATGCTTAGACCACTGTTCTATGACCAGTTATCTTTTATAATAAAGAAAATTGAATTTTCTTAGTTGCAGTGTTCCACAGTATTCTCTGAAACCATCAACCAGTGCGATTTTATGACAAAAACATTCCAGTTCTATTTAATTGTGGGAGATGTGCACATCTTGGAAAATACTGCTTAGTGCCATCGAGGGTTATGTCCACACTCTTTTGGCAGATAAGCCACTATAAATGATTGTAAATACACCTTGGCAGCGAAACATTAGTTTTATACTAAAAAACAGATTTTGAAATGAAAACTTCCTGATTGTGTCACTGGGTCTGTTTTCACACTGCCTTGTTTTTAATCTAGATGAGGCCTTTGTTATAGACAATGAAAGGCATAGTGTAATTAAGATTGAGATAAAATTGCACCTTTTGGAACTGCTTTCCCATTTTTATAGCATTTAAAGAGCATTCATATCTGTGGTAATACTTTTCATCTAGTATCCAAGATAAACTGTTTTTCACTGGTCATTTTTTTTAAAAAACTGGTAAGTTTTTTTAAGCTGAACACATTAAAAAAATAAATCGCTATCTTTATACATATAGAAAGAGTGCATTTTAAAATATCTTATTCTAAGAGATAGAAGCTTGTTTCAGGGATGGGTGGAGCCATAACAGCAGTAAGGCATTTGCTTACATGTAGTTTACCAGGAGGGACCTTGTTCGATTCTTTGCATCCCATATGGTCCCCTAGCTTGCCAGGAGTGATTTCTGAGTGCAGAGCCAGGAGTAACCCCTGAGAGTCTCTGGGTATGGCAAAAGCAAAACAAAACTAAACTAAAACTAAAAAATCAGCCAGTATTTTTATATCTTAAAAGTAAGCCCCAATACAAATGCTGACCCAAAGGTGTGGTCATGCTGAACTGAAAATGGCAGTCTCCATGAACACAGAACCCAAACCATTACTGCCCTTTTTATCTCAGTTCTTCAGTGTTCCTTTGTGATCAGTTTGAAGGGGAACATTTTTTATCCATCTTTCCAGCATGCTCATTCTTAGACTTCCCAGTTTCAGCAGGGTGGATTTTTATATTTTCTTTGGGGAGCAGATTGCTTGCCTTCCAGCACACTGTTCTCGTCATTCTGACTACCAAATAGTGAGGCAACTCAGTGAGTTTTTGATTGTCAGGGCTAAAATTAAGATACAAATGATGAATTTTACTGATGCTCTTGAGAAACATAACTCAGAGCAGTGTGATTGCTGGTCCAGGCCAGGCAGCAGCATGATCATGATTTGCATTTTTTATAGATTTATAAAGTAGTTCTTTCTCAGCATGAATCAGAATGTGTTTCTACTCATTAGTTACTTCACAACTAATGAATCATTTGGTTCAATACATTGTTGAATGCCTTCTCAATGAAAGGTGGTGGGTACGAGCACATGCCTGAAAGAATACAAAGGTGGTGAGCAGGACACCTTACGTACCCCTGGAGTTACTGTTGTAAAAATGAGGGAATAGAGAGATATCAAGTATATCATGCCTTGCATTTGATTTAGAGCATTTGCATGTTTAATTTGAATATTGCCTTGGGATTCCCATCCAGAAGGTGCCCAGCAGATAATTTTTTGTTCACATGTTTCAATATTATTATTCATTTAATAATAGAAGAATAAATTATCATTTGCTAAGGCATGTTCTATTTTAGGCCTAATTAACAGCTAACTCTCTAGTAAGGACAAGTTGACTAATTAATAGCATATTATTTAAATGGATCATATAATGCACTTAAATTCATACTGATTTATGTTTCATGCCCAGTTTGTGTGAGCATGTAAATGTATTTTGTATTATTTATGAACTCAAAAGCATTTGTAAGTATATAAGTATATATACAAGGTAGAACTTAAAAGTAGCTTAATTATGATTTAATACATATTCTTTATTGAAAGATAAATTTTAGATTTTTCTGAAACAGGGCCGGAGAGATAGCATGGTGGCAGGGCTTTTGTCTTGAATGCGGCCAACCCAGGAGGGACCTGCTTTGATTCTCAGTGTCCAATATGGCCCTCCAGCCTGCCAGGGGTGATTTCTGAGTGCAGAGCCAGGAATATCCCCTAAGCACTGCTGGCTATGGACCAGAAACCAATCAATCAATCAATCAATCAATAAAGTTAAAAAATCAATCAATCAATAAAGTTAAAAAAAAGATTTTTCTGAATTGAATGTTGATGTATTTCTCACCATCCCTACCCAAATAGAAAACCATTCAACTTTGAAATAAAAAAATTAGGGCCAAATAGTTAATTCACTAAGTCCATACCTTGTACAAGTAATGATACGAATACAAATATTATTACTACTAATAACTAACATCTATTTTATGTGGCCTAGGGCTCAACTGGAGTAGTTGTCCAAATGTCTTATTCTGTGTAAGTTACTACTTTATCCATTCACTCACAGTTTGAGCGTCACAGAATTTCCAAGACAAATGTCATTAATATCAACATCTTATGTAATAGGAAACTGAGGCATTTAAATGAGCCTAGTCAGTGACAGAGCCAGGCATCAGTCCTAAATAAACTTATTCTGATTCCCTGTCTTTTGAAACTGCCTATCAAAATAAAATTTATTCACATCAAAGAGCGGTGGCATTTTCTAAGAGTCTATCACCCAGAGCTGTTTCCACTTTCTGTTTATTACATGAAATACAGGCTGTTAGCTCTGAGAAACCCTTGAAAATTATTTCTAATAGTAAAGTATTTGAATTCAGAAAATAAATATTAAAAACATGAAGTTATAAACATCTCAATAAAATAAAAGACATCGCCATTTGTGCTGACCCAAAGCCTATTTGCTCTGCTTGTTGGCTTATTGCCCAGATGGTTGAAGAGGGCTTTCCTGGGTTCCCCTTGTTCCCTGATTTCCTGTTGAGGTCATTGGTGAGGAACACTAGTGGGAAGCTAGTGGATGGGAGCAAATGAAGACGAGAGTATCAGAGGATAGTGAGGGAGGTGCAAAGATTCAAAGGCAGCTTATCCCTTGCACAGCTATCTCACCACCTCCTCTTGAGGGGATTTTAAAATTGTTTGACCATTGAACTATTTTCCCTGATTAAATTCTCTCTGCTGGATACGCCTTAAGTTGTTTGGTCTTTGCCAAATAAGACACTTGCTGGTATTTTATTTGGTAGTTTTTTTATGTTTTATTTGGTATGACTGTAAAAATGGTCTAAATAAATGCTGTTGGCATGCTCTATCCAGATTTCAAAAAGACTTAACAGCTTTCATATCCTTTCTATAAAATACAGGAGTGGGATGGATTTAGACTGGAATAAAATCTTAGAGTGGTGAACTTAATGAATAGTTTTATCAACCTGATGAATGGAAGAAGTTCACTAGATGGCCCCTGACCTTGATAAAGTCCTTCTTAAACTGTTATAAAGATGTATACTAAGACACAGAAAGCAATTTTATTGAATATAGCTATGGAGATGGAAAATAATTGTTTATTTTTAGTTTTGTTTTGGGGTCACACCTGGCAGTACTCAGGTCTTACACCTGTCTATAAACTTCAGGGCACTGAAGTGTCCCCTTGGGCTCATGGAACCTTACTGGGTCCCAGGAGTTGGACCCAGGTCAGCAACATAGAAGGCAAGTGATTTGCTCACTATTATTATCTCTCTGGTCCCTAATTCTCATTTTGCAAGGATGAACATCACAAGACAAAACATAGAATGCTGCCTCTATGTAGAAAATACATTTTAATAATCTATAATTAAAGAAACCAAGCTTTTAGCATGCTCTAAAGGCGAAAATTAATAATAATAACAATAACAATAATAATAAATCCAGGTTTTAGACAAATACTAGAAAAGCTCACCAGTCTATGGTTTATACAGAGAAATAAGACAAAAGAGGTTTTAGAAAATGACATTCCCGAGTATGGCAAAAATAAAATAAAATAAAATAAAGTGATATTCCCTTGGTCCTGAGATACAGCACCACCATGGGGTGGGGTGTTGTATCATTGAGGTGGAGATGGTAACATCTGGACATTGTTTAAGGATGGGCACTTTTTGGCGCTGATATGAGCCAACTGTTCATCAAAGCCATCTAAACACTATTGTAATCATGTGATCCAAACAATAAAAACTCAAAGGAAAAAAGTGTTTTTCTTAGGAAGTGGGGCTGGAACATAAAGTGTACCTCAAGATATTGGACACAATAGTGGATGTGGGGTTGAAACACTGTTTCCTAGAAATTCTATTGTTGACAGCATTGTAAATCAAAGTGCCAAAATAAAAATTGGGGTAAAAAAAAAAGACCCAACTAAAGCAGAAAAAAAATCATGAAATAAGGGAGCCGGAGCAGGGCACAAACAGTAAGGTGTCTGCCTTGCCTGCGCTAGTCTAGGATGGACCACGGTTCAATCCCCCAGCGTCCCATATGGTCTCTCAAGCCAGGAGCAGTTTCTGAGCTCATAGCAGGAGTAACCCCTGAGCATCATCAGGTGTGGCCCCAAAACAAGAAAAAGAAAAAAAAAGCAAGCAAACAAAAAAAAAATAATAAAATAAGGAAGACATTATTTTTGGAACTCAGTGGAAGGTAAATAGTGCCTACCCTGAGTGGCAAATATTTCACTTTTCTAGAGTATTATAGGAAGGTTATCTTATATACTGAAGCATCTGGGGCTCTCTAGCTATTGTGAAACTGTATATCATACGCAAACACACATTTGGTCCCTTTTGCTTCACAATACAGCAGAAAATTTTTCCTTGTACATATTCAAGTCTTACTACAGAGCTTGAACAACTTATGGTGCTTGATCAGAAAGCAGGCATTTTAATAAAGCTCCTTCTCTTATCAGGCTCTGATACGACATCTAAATAAAAGAGCCCCAACTTTTGAAAAGTAAGTGATACAAACATAAAGTCTATCCAGGACTTCAAAATCTGTCATGAGAGCAAATGGATTATTGTATGTGCTTTCAGGAACAACTGAGACTGGCAGGATGAAAATTTTTTGCTCAGTACTTTAAAAGTTTTAAATAGAACTGCATGTCATAGATTAGCATGTAAAAGAGTGATATTTTACTTTACTAGAGTAAAAGTATAATTGTCTTCATTGTGATAACCAACTTTCAGAAATGTATTAAAAAGATTAATTTCGACAATAAAAGAAGGTTAAATTACCATATTTTTCGCTCAGTGAGATGCACCTGACCATAGGATGCACATAGTTTTTAGATGCTTTCCTCCTCTATACTCGGGCTTCAGCTCCAGGTAGTATTTGCTCCGGGGAGAGGAAAGTGTGCCTTATGGAATGAAAAATATGGTAGCTAAGCTCTAAATTGACACCCATTTCTAAGAGTCTGATTTATACATGCTTTGATCAGAGAGATTTCTGATGTCTAGTTTGAGGTTTGGAGTTATTTATTTAAAATGTTACTTCCAGCAATATAATTGAGTGTACAGTACACACACATAATTTAAGATTAACATACTCTTTTTGTGAAAAAACTTAAGAGCCTGAAATAGGAAGTAAAGCATGACTAGTGTTCAGTGTAATTACCTTCACGAGAAATATAATTCCATTTCATAGAGCCTATCCCCAGAGTGACTGTCTGATTTGTTCCATTTCATTCCTAGCTGTAGAATCCTAACAAGGGTGATGAGGAAAATCATTTTGCAATATATTGAAGCGGAGAATAGAGTTTGCAAAGTATTATTAAGTTTGCTAGGATGAACCTGTGCAAATGCAAACCGTTGGCATGCCACTATAAAACCCAGTGTCTATATGGTAAAAGGTCTCTGAAATGACTTATTAAAGGCCACCAGAATGATAGTGATTGAAAAAACATAGAATTTAACTTGAGGATGTCTTTTTAGTCTTCTTTCCAGACTTATGTACTCTCTTTTTATGGTTTGTCTTACTACACGAGAAAGTTTATGATAAGAGACAAAGGAAGATTAAAAATTATTTCAAAATTGCTAGAAAAATAGCAAATATTTCTATGAGAACAAAGCATGTATGGAAAGATTAAATGAATGACAGTTCAGAGTTAATGGAAGATAACATTTTACTTTGATATTATTTCTGGGTAGACTTAATAAAGAGAAGTTCTCAATTTATAAATACTTGCTGAGGTTTTAAAAGTTAACTTAACAGTGGTCCTCAAACTATGGCCCATGGGCCACATATTGTATTTGTTCCCGTTTTGTTTCTTCACATCAAAATAAGATGTATGCAGTGTGCATAGGAATTTGTTCATAATTTTTGTTTTTACTATAGTTTGACCCTCCAAGGGTCTGAAGGACAGTGAACTGGGCCCCCATTTAAAAAGTTTGAGGACCCCTGCGAGGATTTCTGAAAAGGATGTCTCTTTATGAATTTATAGTTTTTTTCAGATTTTCCTGGTGAAAATGAAAGTCTAGGTGTTTTTGTCTTGCTCACTTTTTTCAGTTTCTTCTCAGACTTACTAATCATAACATAATTCACATAGATTTGAGTTTCATTGAAAGTTCTAAGGGGGAAAGTGAGGTGAAAACGTCTGATACATAATTCAATGTGTTATCCACTTAAAAATGAATTTTACAGATGTTAATAATCTCTGACAACTTGTCATTTGATCAAATGATTTTTTAATTAATTCATTTTTTAATTCATGTACTTGATTTGGGGGTTGGGCAAGTCCCACTACCCTTTCCCTCTTAGGTTGCTAATGCAAAGTACTAAGGTTAGTGCTTCTACTTTGGTGCTCTTTGCCTGATCAGTGTGTTTGTCTCCTGATAAAGCTTCCTCAGATAGAGTTGGTACCTTACTGACCAGGGACCACTTCCTGAAGTAGTTGGCCAGACAGGGCAGGTAGTTCAATACTGGGACCCTAGGATTGTCTCAGACTCTGCATGTCATGGGCCAGCAAGGCCACCCTGGCATACTTGTAAGGCAATTCAGTAGTGGATTTTGATTTCAGATACCATCTCATTCCATGCATGATTCTCTGGCCACTGAATATCTCATCTGACCTCCAATTTTGTATCTTTTACTGGGAACCTTTATATAAAATTCCACTAAATTTTACAATAAACTGTAATTTTTCCTTCTAGAAAACAGTTTCAGATTGATGTTTTGCTGTCACCTGAAAGTTGGAAAGGAATACAGTGAATTTCTCCTTTGATGTCCTTTAATTTCTCCTTTAATTCTCAGAATATGAAATTCCAAGAATTAAAAAACTTAATCAAATTGCTACCAGATGTGTTTTGATATTCAGAATATTTTTAGGAGATGATACAGAATATCTATCTTATGCTAAGAAATTAATTCCCCTAGTGCTTATGCAAATGCATGAAGATTTTGATAGTGAAAGCATATGAACTAGTCATATTAAATGAGGTAAATTAAGGCTTGAAAAAATTAAGCAGGTTAACTTCTTATGGCCAGGATTGGCAACCAAATTAGTCTAATTTTTAGTTGCCAGGTAAGTTTAAACAGTAGGTTTTCTGTTTATGTGATTTTTTTATAGTTACCTGAACCCACATTTTTGTTAATTAACAAAAACCTTGTAATTGTGCAGTGATTCATCTTATCATTTAATTTAAAGTGGATAGATAGCAACTGTTACTGTTTTCTAGTTTACCCAAGAAAAATGTAAAAGCAAACATCTGACCAGTTTAAAAGTGATTTACTGGAGTCGGAGCGGTGGTGGCCCAGTGATAAGGTGTTTGCCTTGAATGCGGCTGACATGAGACAGACTGTGGCTCTATCCTTCGCCATCCCATATGGTTCCCCCAAGCCAGGAGCTATTTCTGAGAGCGTAGGCAGGAGTAACCCCTGAGCGTCACTTGCTGTGGCTCATAAACCAAAACCAAAAATAAAGTGATTTACTAAGAACCCCCAGAAGTCATCATGACACTTAGACTCACAACTATTCTCACCTCTGACTATTCTGAATATTTTCATTTTACAAAGATGACAAGATTGAGGAGTGGTATGGCTCATCCTAGGTACAAAGTTAGCAAGGAGCAAAACTAACATGCAAAATCGGATCTTTGAAACTCTGGATATCATCTTCTTTTGGGGTTTTTTTTTTGTTTTTGTTTGGTTTGGGTTTGAGGACCACATCCAGTGGTGCTCAGAAGTTACTCCTGGCTATGCACTCAGAAATTGCTCTTGGCAAGCTCAGGGGACTATATGGGATACCAGCGTTCGAACCTGGGTCTGTGCCAGGTTGACCACATGCAAGGTAAATGCCCTATCACCATGCTATCTCTCCAGGCCCTGAGTCTTGGTTTTTTTTACATTACCATTTTATTAAATACAAATTTCAGGTAGAGTTTGTGATGTGTCTGGAAGAAAAGAATTCTGGTATTGCTTATTTAGCATTGAATGCAAAAACTTTTATTAATAAAAGTCATTTGAATGAGTTTGGCAGGATTGGGCTGATTTAATGTTTTAACACTTAGGGTTTTTAAGAAAATAACTTAAAAGTTTAAGCTTATTTCAATTATAGAATAATAACAATTTATTGTTCTCTTATTTTGTTAAAACTGTTAGATGTGCCTGGCATCAGAAGGAATGAAAATGGAAGAATCAAAGTTACTAAAAGCAAAAGACCCAATTAGTGGAAGAATTAAAGAATTGGAGAAAGGAAGGGAAGAAAGAGAAATTAAAATAGAGAGAACAGATGAAAACAGATTACAGAAGGAAACAGAATTTGAAAAATCAGCTAGAGAAAATATGAGAGATTCAAAGGAAGTGAGAAATTTTGAGGAGTTGCATCTAGATGACATAATGCCTATAAAAATGGAGAATCCCAAAGAGATTAAGAAAGAAGAGTTAGAGGAAGATCAAAAATTTAGTCACTTCCCTGATTTTTCTTACTCTGCCAGTAGCAAAATAATAATAAGTGACGTTCCCAGTCGAAAGGATCACGTGTGCCATCCTCATGGAATTATGATCATTGAGGATCCCACATCATTAAGCAAGCCAGAAAAACTAAAAAAGAAGAAGAAGAAGAGTAAAATGGATCGACATGGAAACGAGAAATCCACCCCGAAAAAGACCTGCAAAAAACGGCAGTCTTCGGAGTCTGATATTGAGAGTGTCATATACACGATTGAAGCCGTAGCAAAGGGAGACTGGGGCATTGAAAAGCTTGGAGAAACCCCTCGCAAGAAGGTCCGAACATCTTCCAGTGGCAAGGGAAGCATTTTGGATGCCAAGCCACCCAAAAAAAAAGTGAAATCGAGAGAGAAAAAAATGTCCAAGGAGAAATCCTCAGACACCACCAAAGAATCAAGACCTCCAGATTTCATTAGTATTTCTACCAGCAAGAACATTTCTGGTGAGGTGCCAGAGGGTATAAAAACAGAACCATTAACCCCTATTGAGGATGCATTACTGCCCAGCCTATCTGGACAGGCCAAGCCTGAAGACAGTGACTGTCACAGGAAAATAGAGACTTGTGGCTCCCGGAAATCTGAGAGGTCTTGTAAAGGTGCTCTTTATAAAACTCTAGTATCGGAGGGCATGCTCACCTCTCTGAGAGCTAATGTTGACCGAGGTAAGTGACTTCTGCCAATCTGAAAAGGTCATGAATGCCTAGCCAGACTTCTGTGATAGGCCTGCATAAAAAGAACTCATAAAGAATAATTTGTGATCGGGTCAGAGGAGGAATTAGGCTTGCCTTACATGTTATGTGTCAGCCCCTGATTAAGTTTTGGTTTGAATTCCAAATATCGCATAGAGCCAGGAATAATCTTTGAGCACTGCTATGTATGGCACAATACCTCGTCTCTCACCAAAGACCAATATGGTCTCTAAGTCAGCAGCAGAAAATGTCTCAGGGTGGCAGATGGTGATAGTGGGGAAAGGGAGGACAAAGAAGAGAACACCATGAGTATGGCGAAGGTCAGCGTCAGTTTGGAGAAGGATGGAGTGTTGCTCAAAGATGCTAAATGACACGGATGACACCCTATTCATAGTACTGTAAACCACAGTATTTACATTTTTTTAAATGCCTGTCATAGAGGCCGACTGGTAGGTGGGAAGGAAACTAGGACATTAATAGAGGGAAGTGGACAGTGATGAAGGAGTTGGTATTGGAACATTGTATTTCTAAAGCCTAGTCATGAAGATGGCAATTTGTGGTAACTAATTTTTAAATACCTCATATTTTACATTTAGATGATTCTTTGTGATTTATAGTCCATATAACTCATCATTTTACCCACACTTTCTAGCAACTTTACGGAGTCGCATTCATTTTGTGGGTTGTTCTCAGGATATGTGTTGAAAATAATTTGAACCTTTTTTTGTTCACCAATGAGGATTTTCTTGTTCTTAAGGATCAGAATCACATGCGTGGGTCTTTTAGTCAAGCTTATTATCTGATGGAAAAAGGGTATACTGAATTAGGCAGATATATATTTATCAGAATATAAATGTGTAGATTCCAGAAGCAAATAAGCTAATAGCTTTCTCCAATAGGTAATCAAAATTATATTAAAGTAAATATATATACAAATAATGTCCAGAAAATAGCATAATTTCTTATTCCATAGTATTTAATATAAACTTATTTTTTTTGACCATCATAAATCTTGGTAGGGAAAAACTTTGAACTAGAGATATGTAAGTTATAGGTCAAACACTTTCTGAATGGACATTCTTGGGAGTTTAAAACTCCAGTAAAACCTAAGGAAATTAGAATTTATGATGCTTACTAGCAAAAGACTCCCACACCTACAACTGAGACTGTAAGATAATGTAAAAGCTAGTCATTATTTCTGGAGTCAAATAATACCTATTATGAAAAAGACAGCAGATCTCAGAGAATACAAGTCACTGTTTTGCATTCACATTTTATTTGCTTTTGGTTTGCTTTTGGCCACTCATTAGTCCTAGGAACTTCTCCAGGTGCTTTGCTAGAGAGTCACTCCTGGCAGTACTCAGAGAATCATATGATACAGACCAGGGCCTCTTATATGCGTTTATTCCATTGTGCTATCTCTCTTACAAGTTGTTTTGGAGATTTATTTCATAAATTAGTTTGAGAACTTTAAAATAGTTACAAATAACCCTGTGCAACTAAGGTGATATCTTTCCCATTTTAACTTACTAATCACATCCTTTGTCTTGAAATTTCCTTAGGAAAACGAAGCTCAGGAAAAGGAAACTCCTCTGATCATGAGGGGTGTTGGAATGAAGAAAGCTGGACTTATAATCAGAGTGGGACCAGTGGAAGCAAAAAGTTTAAAAAGATGAAATCTAAGGAAGATTCTTTCCTTGGGTAAGACCTTGAACACATTCAGCACATTGTCCAGACTTAAGTAGAATTTTAGATAAGCATAAATCATGGTTTATCAGTCAGGGGTCTCAAACTCAATTTACCTACGGGCCGCAGGAGGCAAAGTCGGGGTGATCCTTGAGTGCAAAGTCAGTAGTAAGCCTTGAACATTGGGGGGTGTGACCCAAGCAACTAAAACAAAACAAAACAAAAAAGGATTCCTCTAGGGTAGGGCCACAAAATGTTGTACGGAGGGCCATTTGTGGCCCGCGGGCCGCAAGTTTGAGACCCCTGCAATGATCACTCAGCACTTTTTACAAGTGAAGTACAGAAGGGAAAACTAATCAAGAATATCAATTGATTTCTGTTGCTGGTAGTGGTGGTGGTGGTGGTTTTGGTAATTTATTCAATTAATCAGTAATGTGTTTTCTTTTTTTAATAATCTTTTTTTGTTCTTGGTTCATACCCTGCAATGTTCAGAGGTTATTCCTGAGGCTCAGGACCATGTGAGATGCCAGGGATCAAGCCCGGATCAGCCACATACAAGGCAAATGCCATATCCACTGTACTATCACTCTGGCCCCAATTAATAAAATTTTTAATTGAATGACTGTGAGATACACAGTTATAAGGTTGTTCATGGTTGAGTTTTTGGAAATTAACCCATCATTTACCAGTGTTAATTTCCAGTCATCAATTTTCCCATTTTCCCTCCCATTCCCCTCTCTAGCCTCTATGACTGACTTGTTATCACACTCTCTTGCTCTCCCCTTTACCCTTTTTATTTACCTTTTAGGCACGGTGTATTATAGTTTGCAATATTGTTACTTAAGGAATACCATGCATATCACTTTACTTCCTTTCAGCACCCAGTTCTCGTTCTGAGAGATTATTTCCGACTCTTATTGTAATAGTGGTCCCTTTTCTGTCCTAACTGCACTTCTCCATCATTTACATTGTTTTGGGGTATTATTTTCATACTATGTTTTACTTTTTTAATATCTCAGAGATATGTGTGGTTATTCTGTCTGTCCTTCTCACTTATTTCACTGAGCATGATATTCTCCATACCTATCTATGTATATGAACATTTCATGACTTCTTTTTTCCTAACATACCAAGAATTCTCAAATGTAAGTCTTATTTAAAATACTTTAAGAAATTTAGTACTTTATATTGGTGAAGAATTATATTCCATTAGAAGACTTTTTGAGTCTTTTCATTAGCCCAACTGAATAAATACATTGAATAAATTAATAGTTCTCATGTGTGTTTAAATAATATATCCATATTTATGCATTGGGAATATTACATCAGTTTATTCATAAATATTTGAATTTCTGTTTGAGGGAATTACATATTTTATAAGTGTTATATAGTCCTCTAAAATATGCTTAATTCCAAAACTCTTGGTCATCATAAAGTGGAAAAAATCAAAATTATTCTCATAATTTAATTGTATTAATTGTATCAAGATAGAGTTTTTTATCTATAATTTTATGTATTTCTTTTCTAATGTTTTTAAAAATCCAAGTTATATTAGTGTTGCTCACATTATACACAATGATGTGAAAATCACATTTGTGATTATTAATTGATACAAATTCACAACGTCTGGGCAAGCAAAATGATCATTGATTCTAAGACCAATGTTCTAAAGATTCTAGAATTCACAGAAGGAGATCTCATTGTAGCCCTCTGAAGTTCTAAGAAAACTGGGCAGGCATTAAGACATCTCCACTGAAACTTGGCTGTGACACTTTGATTAGAAAGAAGGCCCCTCAAATGGTGGGAGAGATATTTTCACCAGTCTTCTTTGAGGAATAAGAAAAATGAAACAATCTTTTGAAAAATCTACCCCTAACAAGAGCTTTTTGTGTGAAGGTTTTTTTTTAAATATTGTATAAGGAGAGCATATGAATTTATGTGATTTTTATTTTTTCTGCCAGTGCTTAGTAAATCTCTGAGTTTTCTTCCTTCACTCAGTGTCAGAATTGACCTATAATAGTCAGACACTCTGGATTGGCCTTGTTTGAAGCATGACAGCCTAGATATGAGCGAAGATATATGCCAGTTCTCTCAGTCATCTCAGATTTATAAATTAGCATTTTAAACCTCTATATTGCAGAAAATCTGCTGCTGTTTAGCTAAAAACTGTAGCTGAGAAAAATTCACTGAGTGTTGGCATTTGTGATTTTAGAGACTTCGCCATGAAAAATATAGTTTAGAATAATGGTTTGAAAAATAAGGGGAAAAAAAAACTTAAGGGTCTTCTTGAGTTACGTCTTGAATTTTTATATTTTTCTTTTGGTTTTTTTAGAATATATGAAAAACTCAACCTATACAGATAGCTTTCGAATAGTCTTTAACTTTTACAATACAATAGGGTAATTTTCCTTTAGTGTCAAATTTTTTTACATGAAGAAAAAGATCATGGTAAGGGAGAAACATTACCATGCTCCTATCATGGAGTATAGTAATGGTTCATTTTCTTTTGACATTCTAATTGTCATCTTATTTTCCCCAGCTTCAGTATAGTCCTTCAAAACTGAGAACAGGTGGGCATGTCTTAAATCTATCATTGGTTAACCTGGCACATTGGATTCTTCTGAGTTGTGGGACAAAGCTGCTTTTTTCCCTATTGGCTTTCCTCTGTAACTCTACCAGTCACCACCACACTCGTGTAGTTTTTCAGTTTGCATCTAAGTGAAAGCCAGCAGCAATCTAAAATCCAGAAGGTCTCTTACCACAACTGTGTTAGGGCCATGGTTACAGTCAAAACCAGCCCAAAAATTTGCTGATGACATATTTTTTAAATGAATCACTGTGACATTCTCAGTTACGAAGTTGTTTATCATTAAACTTTACACTTCCTTCACCAATATACTTTTCCCACACCAATTGTTCCCCCATTTCCCTCCCACCCCTTAGCCTGCCTCTATTCGGTTCTATTTTACTCTTATGTTTTTTTTTTCCTTTTAGATGCTATGGTTTGCAATACTGTTACTGAAAGTTTATCTTTCCTATCACTTTTACTCTTTCTATTCCAGAGTGATTATATCTATGTCATTTTCATAGTGGTCCTTTCTTTCTTAACCAGACTGGCCACCACCTCCCCTCCCACTTTATGGCAAGCTTCCTATTATGGACCAGTCCTGTTGGTCTTTGTTTCTATAGTATTTGAGTATTATGTTCACTTTATGATTTTTATATACCATAAATGAATGTAGTCATTTCTATGTCTTTTCTTCTCCCTCTTGACTCATTTCACTCAGCATGATACTCTCCATGTTGATCCATGTAAAGGAAGTTTTATTAATTCACGAATTTCTAGCAGCTTAATAGTATTATTGTGCAGGTAAATCATAGTTTCTTCACTCATTAGACACTTGGATTCCAGATTCTGCATATTGTAATAGTGCTACAGTGAACCTGAGAGTATAGTACTTTTTTTGTATTGTGTGGTTGGGCCATTGTGGTATATTTTCAGGGGCAGTATTTCTAGGTCATATGGAAACTCAGTTCAGAGTTTATTGAATATGCATATGTTGTTTTTCCAAAAAGACTGGCCCAGTCATCATTCCCACTAACAGTGACTGAAAGTACCTTTCCCCTGCATCCATGCCAACACTGGCTATTGGTAATCTTTGGGATGAGTGCCAGTCTCACGGGTTTGAGGTATATTTCATTGTTTTGATTTGCATCTTCCTGATGATTAATGATGTGGAGCACCTTTTCATGTACTTTTTGACCATTTGTATTTTTTTTAGGACATTTCATCTTAATGTAGTCTCACTTGTTTATATTTGTTTCCAATTGGCCAGTGGCATTTCATCTTTAAACATACCTCTGCTTTCAACATCATGGAGAGATCTATGTAACCTCTATATACCTTATGGTTTCAGGTCTGATACCAAGGTCTTTAATCCATTTTGATGTGACTTCTCTGCATGGCGTCTGGAGGAGATCTAAGTTCATTTTCCTAAGTTTGGCTGACCAGTTTTCCTAGCACTTGTTAAAGAGGCTTTCCTTGCCCCATTTCACATATTTTGCTCCTTTCTTGAAGATTGACTGATCATATATTTGAAGTTTGCCTCACAAGGCAACAACAGTGGTTTCTGGGAGTGGCTGCCAGGACTTCTGGAAGTACAGAGGCAGAGGAAGTGGCAACAGGGCCTGGCTGCCAACTCCCTAGAGATGTCAGCCACAAAACCAGCATACTTGGAATCTGGACCATTTGGCATATTGGCAGTTGTAGGGTAGGTCTGTATGTACAGTCCCCAGGACGTCAGTGGCTGGGAATTGCCCGCTACCCTCCCAAAGGGCCTCCGTGAGATCAGCTGTGAGAGTTTGTCCTTCCAGTTGGGCCTCTCTTTAGAAAGTTAGATGAGTCTATAGCCTTTGGTTGCTTGCACAGACATGATAGAAAGCTCTATATAATGTATCTGACTGCTGGGACTTCTGAAAATACATTGGTGCTGGAGTGGGGAGTTAGGAAAGACCTGGCTGCAAACCATCCCTAGAGAAGTCAGTCACAAAACCAGCATACCTCTAGTTTTTGGAGGCTAGGAGAGTCTGCAGAGGTTAGTAGAAAAGTTCATAAGCTAATGAAAAGAAAGGCAAGTTCCACACTTCAAAAATGGTCAAGTATTTTATATTATGCTTCTATTTCCTGAGGTAATAATAAACTGTCATGTGAATTTATTAAGAAAATGGTTACATTTTCTCAAGTATTTCTGAAGGCTTTTTTGATCCTTGCAAAGAATTTTAACTGACTCTAATTCTCAGGGATGCTTTGAATTGAACTATCAAGATAATGCCTTCTATCATTTTCTCTTCAAGTATTTATATATCATGTACTGATGGATTTCTGTCCCACCCTCCTTGTTAAATAGCTCAGCAAAGTTGGATGAAGAATTCGAAAAAAAATTCAACAGCCTCCCTCAATATAGTCCTGTTACTTTTGACCGTAAATGTGGACCTGTCTCAAGAAAAAAGAAGAAAACTGGAAACGTGTCCTCAGAACCAACTAAAACCAGCAAAGGTTAGCTATGTACAAACCTTCCTACTCTTCAGACAGAATCTCAGCTGATCCAGCAACCTTTAGGTATACAAATGGATTTAGAATAGAGGCAGGAGTGAGTTGGAAATGCAGGATGCTTTATCTTAAATCCTATCTCATTTATTTCCCTCCCCCCCCCTTTTTTTTCCTTCTCAATTCTCCACCAACTCTGTCATTGGATTTCAACCTATACATTTGCCTTTTTAAACTAGTCACACCTGATAGTTGACCTTCTGAATCCCAGAATTCTAATTTGGAACGTTGAACTTTTCTTGACAAATGTTTCTGGCTGAGTCTTATTATTTTGTTCATTGTGTAGGTGACAGACTAGACCAGGGGTCCTCAAACTTTTTAAACAGGGGCCCAGTTCACTGTCCCTCAGACCATTGGAGGGCCAGACCATAGTAAAAACAAAAATTATGAACAAGTTCCTATGCACACTACATACATCTTATTTTGATGTGAAGAAACAAAACGGGAACAAATACAATATGTGGCCCGTGGGCCATAGTTTGAGGACCACTGGACTAGACTCTGGAACAATGAAATTTTCTAAGTGTCTATCAAACTAACCAAAAAAAGATAAAATTCTCCATAACACTCAAGGAATTTCTGTTCTTTTTTTTTGGGGGGGGGGGG
>PVKC010007937.1:0-28808 GCA_004027635.1 Crocidura indochinensis | reverse complement strand
TATGGGATGCCGGGATTCGAACCACCATTCTTCTGCATGCAAGGCAAATGCCCTACCTCAATGCTATCTCTCCAACCCCCTCTTTCTTCCTTTTTTACCCTTTAAGATATTGCAGTCTGGGGCCCAGGAGATAGCATGGAGGTAAGACGTTTGCCTTTCATGCAAAAGGTCATCGGTTCGAATCCCGGTGCCCCATATGGTCCCCCGTGCCTGCCAGGAGAATTTCTGAGCATGGAGCCAGGAGTAACCCCTGAGCACTGCCGGGTATGACCCGAAAACCAAAAAAAAAAAAAAAAAAAAAAAAGATATTGCAGTCTGCACATTGTTAATGAAGGGGTATCATGTATATCACTTCATCCCCTTTCAGCACACAGTTTTTGTCCAGAGTGATCAGTTCCATTTCTCATTGTTATAGTGGTCCTTTCTCTGCCCTAACTGTACTGCTCTACTCTTTGTGGCAAGCTTCCCACCATGAACTGGTGTTCTTGGCCCTCATCTCTATTATCTCTGGATATTATTACCATACTATCTTTTTTAATATATTCCACTAATGAATGCAATTATTCTATGTCTATACCTCTCCTTCACTTATTTCACTCAACATAATATTCTCCATATCCATCCATGTATAAGCAAATTCCTTGACTTCATTTTTCCTAATAGCTATTTTATATTCTACTCTGTACACACTGATTTTAAATGATATATTTTTAAATCCTAGTTGAGGGACTGGAGCAATAGTATAGCAGGTAGGAAACTTGTCTTGCACTCATCCAGCCTGACTTCACTCCTCAGCATTCCATATGGCCCCTGAACCTGCCAGGAGTGATCCCTGAGCTCCAAGTCAAGAGGAGCCCTGAGCACTTCTGAGTGTGGCTTCAAAACCAAAAACAACCAACCAAACAAAAAAATATCCCTAGTTAGAAAAAAGTGTGAGTTTCATCTTAAGTATTTATTTTGAATTTCTTCGCTGGCTTTTTGTTTATTTGGGGACCATGCTCTGGCATGTTCGGGCACTACGTCTGACAGCATAATTTGGGGTCACTGTAGTCATGCTCTGGGGATTGAACCTGCGGAAATTGGGGATTGAACCTGGGGGTCTCTGGCATCTGGACTATATCTTGGTGACCCTTCTCTTCCCCTTCCCAGATCGATCTGTTCATACTTGGGCACTCCCTGGAAGTCAAGATTAAAGTATTCCGACTATTCAGGTTTAACTCCAGGGACTTTGAAGTTTGCTACCCAGAGGCGCCCCTCCGGGAATGGCCTCAGATCTCCCTGCTGACTGAGAATGACCGCCACTACCATGTCCCTGTCTTCTAAGCCTGCATGGATGGGCACTGGCTCTCTCGACACCTCCACCAAACAGTGCTCACCTGGGAGCAGAGAAGCATTTCTCAGAGACCAGAGCTTATGTTTTCGACCATGAAAGGTCCTTCTTCCTGGACCCCTACACACTTAGCCAGCAACAGGTGGCACATGGTCTGGGGGCCTCTCCCCACAGCTGCCTTGTGAGATAGGTGGAGATCTAAGTGTGTTTAAGGGATCCCTGGGGATCTTACACACTCTTGGGCCTTGAAGAGCACTCGGCTTGGATGTTTCATCTGGATAAGAAACTACAGGGGGAAAGAGGAGCTGTGAGAAGAGAGGAAAGAACCAACCTGGAGAGAATTTACCTCTCACATTTCTGTTCTTTTTTGTTAGTTTTTGTGCCACACCCGGTGGCACGAAAGGGTTACTCCTGGCTCTGCCCTCAGAAATCGCTCCTGGCAGGCTCAGGGAACTATATACATGCCAGCCAGCAATCAAACCCGGGTCCATCCTGGGTTGGCCAAGTGCAAGGCAAACGCCTACCTCTGTGCTATCACTCCGGCCCCCGATGTTTCTATACTTTATTGAGAATCTTGTCTTTGGTGATGGAGCGAGAAAACAATGAGAAGGTGCTTGTCTTGTGTGCAGCTGACTCGGGTTTGAGCCACAGTACCACAATCTGGTTCTCTGAGCAACACCAACAGTGATCCCTGAACATGGCTTCTCAATGTGCTTCTCCTCCTCTTCCTCTTTCTCTTCTCTCCTATCCCCAAATCTAGATTTTGAGATTAGGTAGATATTTTTAAATGCTGAAGCACATATTTTGCATCCACGAGGTTCTGGGTTCAGTCCTCAGCACTGCATGTATCCCCACATGACACCAGGAGTGTCCCCTCCCCTAAAAGCAGTCTTGCCCATGACTACTTTGGGTTTTTCATGAACATGTACTTCATCCCTGAGCATTACTTTCCTAGGAATTTTTGTAATATATTGATCGGTATGAAATTACCTAGAAAATAACTACTTGATTAAAACCAGGTGTATATAAATCTGTACATAGATCCACATATACAGGAACAGTTTTATATCTATAGACATGCATAACCACTACTTTTGTAATGTTGTATAATTTTTCATCTCTTTCTATTTTTTGTTTTTGTTGGCATGTTAATATGTTTTATATAGATTAAAAACATAAATCCTACCAAAAACCAAAAAAACCCATAAATCCTATAAATTAAGATAATTGAGGAATTCTTGTTTAAGTGTCACCAAAATATTAAAAACTGGTATGCTTGGGCCCAGGAGATAGCATGAAGGTAAAGCGTTTGCCTTTCATGCAAAAGGTCATCGGTTCGAATCCCGGTGCCCCATATGGTCCCCCGTGCCTGCCAGGAGCAATTTCTGAGCATGGAGCCAGGAGTAACCCCTGTGCATTGCCGGGTGTGACCAAAAAAAAAAAATTTGTAAAAACTGGTATGCTTAATATGGAGTGATGTGTATTCATTGTCTGGAATCTCATTGTGGAAGGAAGTATAATATCTCCTTGCTTGAATACTCTCTCTCACACATACACACACATACATACATACACACATACATGTATCTGGGAAGACTAGACTTAAACTTCAGTTGAGAGTAGCAAACACAAGTTGACTAATTTTCCACATCTGTTTAAGATAAATGTTTTATCCATTTAACCTGTGGAACCTATTGTATATATCTGTACCCCTGCAGTTGCATGACTGTCATTTAGTGGAAGACATGGTTTGGTAAAATTCTATCCTTAAAACAGATAACCAATGCAGTCCTGTCAACCAGTGATATTTCAACAAAAAATAAACAATGAAATAAAATAAAACAACAGGGGCCCGGGAGATAGCATGGAGGTAAGGCATTTGCCTTTCATGCAAAAGGTCATCGGTTCGAATCCCGGTGCCCCATATAGTCCCCCGTGCCTGCCAGGAGCAATTTCTGAGCATGGAGCCAGGAATAACCCCTGAGCACTGCCGGGTGTGACCCAAAAACCAAAAAAATAAATAAATAAATAAAATAAAACAACAATGAAAGAACCACAAAAATCACCCTACCTTGATTCTTATCAGAGTGGTAAGTGTTAAGGAGGAAAACATGTCGAGATAGAACTTGAATTTGGGTTCATGTCGAGTAGAGCAGGGATTGAGCAGTACCTAGAGCAGTACCTAGCATATACTCTGTCCACTAAACTATCTCTCAGGCCCAGAAAAGACAGAAAAGAGTAATATTCCTACAGTCATTCCATATGCAAAGTGGCCAATGTGTGAGAGTTTATTCTAAAATCAGATAAGAACAAAGGCATGCTCTTTTATGTGTCTGAAATTATTTCATCACTTACAATGACACTTACAATCACTTACAATGACAGAGACATCTAAATGTTGGCTTCACACAGGAAGTTCCTCTGGCGGGCTGAGTCTTGTTGGGACACTATATTCTGACTTGGTAGAGGATCTGTTAGCTCATCTCACATTTGTGGTGGGATGAAACTTAAAATGATTTTTAGTTTTTTTTTTTAACTTTTGGGGGGCTTTTGAGCTGCCTCTGGCATTGTTTAGAAGTTACTCCTGCTTTGTGCTCAAAAATCACTCCTGGCAGTGCTCAGGGGACCATATGGGATGCTGGGGATTGAACCCATGTCAACCATGTGCAAGGCAGATGCCCAACCCACTACGCTATCACTCCGGCCTCATATTTTCAGTATTTAATAATGAGAGATACAATAAATCCCATGGGGGCTGGAGTGATAGTTTAGCAGGCAGGGCATTTGCTTTGCATATAAACAACCTGGGTTCAGTCCCCAGTACCCCATATGGTCCTCTAGCAGTTCAGAGCCTGAGTTCAGAGCCAAAAGTAAACTGAGCATTGCCAGGTATGACCTAAAAGCAATAAAATAAAAAGGGAAATTAATCAAATAATCCAAATCACTGAAAACAAAGCTCAGAGAGAACTCAATGGGTTGGTGCACATCTCAGCATGTAAGAGGCTGAGTTGCATCCCTGGCCCCTGGCACAATTATCCCTACCATGGTTCCCTAGACATGGTTTGCGTGGTGAAATAGCTGGAGCATGCCTAGAAATATAGACCAGCTTCCTGCACTGCATCTGGTGAAGTGACATGGGAATAATTCTTGGTCCTCTAGTGTTGCCTTTGCGGCCTGCAGTGGCCTAACTTGCCTGCACGTTTGAATTGTGTCCCGAAGTTTGACTCTGCCCTGCCTGCTTCCTCTTGCTTCCATGATGACTTCCTGAATTTGTTGTTCACTTCGGGGAGAAAGTTCTTACGGGCAGTGGAAGTGGGCTTTTCTGCACTTAATCATCAAGGTCACAGCTGCCTGCCTGGAACCTGGGATGCACAATTCCCAACATCTCTGTCCCTGACACGAGTTTTCTGGTCTGAAATAAGCCTTGGCTTCCTTTTCCCTGTGCTGATCTCACAGAATATCTCACCTGTTAGAATATAAGCCAGGGCCGGTGTCCAGACCCTTAGAAGAATAAAACCAGCAGCTCTAATCTTTGATAAGGTTGTACAGGTGGTGCTTTAGATGATGAAATAAGGAAACGAACAGGGGGGGGGTGCATGGGGATACCACAACAGAGTTAAGATAATTTGTTGTTGGGCCCGGAGAGATAGCACAGCAGTGTATGCCTTACAAGCAGCCGATCCAAGACCAAAGGTGGTTGATTTGAATTCCGGTGTCCCATATGGTCCCCCATGCCTGCCAGGAGCTATTTCTGAGCAGATAGCCAGGAGTAACCCCTGAGCACTGCCGGGTGTGGCCCAAAAACCCAACCCCCCCCAAAAAAAAGATTATTTGTTGTTGTTTGTTTGTTTTTGGTTATATCTGGTGGTGTTCAGGTTTATTCCTGGCTCTGCATTCAGAAATTACTCATGACAGACTTGGGGGACCATCTGGGGTGTGAAGGATAGAACCCAGGTTAGCCATGTACAAGGCAAATAACTTGCCCACTGTGCTATTACTCCAGCTCTGAGTTTAAGATCGTTAATGGAGAACTGGGTTGATATCATGGCAGGGAAGGCATTTACCTGGTATGCAGCCAACCTGGATTCCACCCCGACTTCCCAAATGATTCCCCACGTCCACCAGGAATGATTTTTGACTGCAGAGCCAGAGGTAACCCTCATGGATGGCCAGGTGTGACCCCAAAACAAAAACACCTAAGTTTTTTATGCATATTCCACTCAATCCATTTTGAGATTCACCTGAGTGAAAAGGCATTAAACTAACCAAAATTGAATTTTTGCTGTTGTTGTTTTGGGCCATACTTGGAAGTTCTCAAGGAAACCATATGTGGTGCTGGAGATCTAACCTGGGTTGGCTGCGTGTAAAGCAAGTGACCTACCTGCTATACTCTAGCTCTGGCCCCTTACCAACACTTTTTATTTTCAGTGACAGGTAAGTCACTGAAAGTATATATTATTTGCAGTAAGATTTAATTCTCTAACCTGTCTCTTAATTTATTTAGAACAAAAGCATTTTGCATAATGTAAAGTCTCTTACTAGAAAGCCTAATGCATTCAGAGCTCAAGAGTTAATTAGTAATTATGGTAATTCTTAAGCCCCATTAAGTCAAAATGTGGGGAACATGCTTGACTGACAATAGATAGGTCCATACTGTGCTTTCTGCTTGAATGAAAAATAGTAAGCTCTTTAGTTCTCTAAGGAGATAGTATTCAAGGATTGAAATTATAATGTTGAATTTACTTAGATTGTTTGTTTTTGAAGATTAACCATGCAATTAAATTAAACCAAGGACAGAGTTGTTTGTTGTTTTTTAATTTTAAAACAATATATAAAGGGGATGTGGGGGGAAAAAGTTCCTGTATGTAGGTTATAAGCCTGAGGAGAGGCCTCGTTCAATTAGAAGAAGCTTCAGAATATCCTTCCTTTAAACAGTGGGATTGAAAGCATCAAATCTTTGTGGGTGGCAGGAAGGGCATTTGCCTAGCATTCTGCCAACTTGAGTTTGATTCCAGGATTCCTAGATGGTCCCCCAGCCTACTAAGAGTGATCTCTGAGTGCAGAGAAAGTCCTGAGCACAAAACAAAAGAATTTTTGGCCGATGATTTGTGATTGAATCCACTTCTCACTGGATTCTTCTATTTCACAGCATCAAGTCAGGTCTGTTTCTCCATAATGGCAGCTAATGTCACAATCCTTAGTGCCTCCCAACAACTCTTTGGACTCAAACTTTACCATAGAGAAGAGATGCCTTTATGAATTTATGACATAGAAGCCAACTTTAAAGGGAAAAGAAGATTCTAGAGGCCCAAATTGGTTATACCTTCATAGAGACACAGACTGCTCCACATCAACCCTCACACAGTTTAAAAGTAGTAAACCAGGAAACAAAGGGCAGAAGGGAATAATAAATAAATGAAGGTAAATACAAGCCAAGAGATTTCGTCATTTAACTGAATTACAGGTAATTGTAAAGGACATTCTTTGAATGGCAATATAATAAAATCAGATAGAAACTTGGTTTTATATGAGAAATGAAGGGCCCCAGAAGTGGTAGGGAGGTAGAAAAATATCCAAGTATTTTGTTTTCATTTAAATTTTTCTCTCAGGAGAAATTCAATATGTAAAGCACATATAGCACACAGCCTGTGGAATTCATAAATTATGCAAAAATAAAACGTACAACAACGATATCACAGGATGAAAAGCAAAAATGGAGATATTTCTCATAAGGCTCTAATGTAAGACCCACATATTATGTAAAGTAGATTTGGTAAGCCAAGGCTATAGACTATATAAACACTCACTCAAAGATGGTAAGCTAAAAGGTGGAATTGAGAAGCCAATAGCATGAAATAAAGGAGGAAAATAAGCAGAAAACAGATGGGATGGAGAAAGAACAAACAACAAGATGGCATATTTCATCCCAGGCATCGGTGGAAATGGTTATAAACCCATCAGTCTACAGGAACAGTGTAGATTCTATCAACTGGAAGGAATGTGTGATGGAGTATCTTGAAGTGGGAAAGAAACATGAAGCACTGTGTGTGATTCAGTATGGCTCCTTGTTTAGGAAGAAATAATGAAAAGTGTCCCCACCACCCCTTCCATCTGTCTTTTTTCTCTTTATATTTCTAAAGAATAATAGGTAGTTGACAGAGAGATGCTGGATGGAACAGAATGGCTGATATGAGAGCACAGAATGTGTGAAAGAAATCTTGATATGTTAGCAGCGATCTCTCTCTGGGGAAGTGGACTGGAAGGTGGGAGGAGACAAAAGAAAACTGGAAAGATCCAAACATACACATGAAAATATGTGGAAACAAGTGAAATACAAACAATGTCCATACTGTTGACAGCAAAAAGGACTTGTGAGAGGCCAGGGATTGGGGTGAGCACATGGAAGAAATGAGTGGACTCAACAGGAATAGTGGAGGGCTGGAGAGCTAGCACAGTGGTAGAGCATTTGCTTTGTATGTTGCTGACTTGGAACAGACCTGGGTTCAGTCCCCAACTTCCTGTATGGTCCTTGAGCCTGCTGGGATGATTTTTGAGCACAGAGCCTGAGCACTACCAGGTGTGACCCACCCAAAAACAAAATAAAAGAGTAATAGCGGGTAATTTCATTCTTGGTTTCTGTAAATTCAGTATGGTTTATCTCTTTTGTTGTTGTTGTTTTCTAGTTTTTGACCCACAACCAGCAGTGCTCAGAGGTAACTCCTGGCTCTGTTCTCTGGAATAACTGCTGGTCAAGCTTAGTAAATTATATGGGATGCCAAGGATTGAACACGGGTCAGTTTTGTGTAAGGCAAGCACCTTCCCTGCTGAACTATCTAGCTACTTGATATAGTTTACCTCAGAAGATGTTAAAGGGATGAAATCAGGAATTTGGGATACCTGGAGAAGTATATTTTCTATAGTATGCTTTGATGCTCTGATTTAGGAGAAGGATACAGATGTGCAGTGAAGACTGTCCCACAAGAAGCCGGGCAGAGTTAATGCCTTGGCAGGTTGTCAGTGCTGGCACTCAAAATCTCTTGCTGGTAAGTGCTTATTCAGCGTGGCCAGAAACTCCTCCAAAGTTAGAAATGAGTGGGTCAATGTTCTTTGATGGCAGCAGTAGGCAGTGACATTGGCTGGCTTCAAGGGAAGGAAATGAGAGGGAATAACTGAAAATTAGTCTTAATTTGCTCCAGCAGGAGCAAGGCAGGAAATGCAAGAATGGTCCAGCGTATAAAACAGAGTGGTGCAAGGAAAGGAAGGAATGAATTCCTGACTGAGCTACCAGCTGCCATCATCACTAAGTCTGAAGTGAGCATCCTAGAAGGCATCAATGATTTCCTAGGGAGCCATGGGTTTGCTTTCTTCAGGAAGAAAGACCTTGTCCTTAATTGCTTTAATGCTGATAAATCCCAGGGCTCAGCCGGAAACATACTCTGACCTCTGAGACAAGAGCTTTCCTTAAGACAAAGCAACGGAAATAACAGGCCTCGAGAGACCAAAAACCAGTCTTCCAGCCTGTTCATTGTAGAACTCGATCATACTATTTCTTTTTAATTGAATCGCTGTGAGAGAATTAAATTAAAAAATTGTTTGTGATCTAGTTTTAGTCATACAATGTCCAACCAACACCCCTCACCAGTGTCCATTTCCCAGCACCAATATCCTAGTTTCCTTCCCCTACCCTCAGCTTGTTTTATAGCAGACGCTTTTCTTCTCTTTCAATCAAACATTTAAGGAAAAAAGCATCACATCAAAAATGTCTGATTGAGTTCCAAAAAGGTTGGGTCAATAGACATTCCCTTCCTATTTGCATCATAAAAATGAAAGGGTGGGAGGTAATGAGAGAGTGAAAGAGACAGAGACAGAGAAGCAGACAAGAAAAATGGTCTTGTTTTTTTATTTTTTTTGGGGGGGGGCACACCTGGAAGCACTCAGGGATGCTTTGTGCTCAGAAATCACCCGTGGCAGATTTGGGGTCATATGTCATATGGCTCAGTGATATCAGCCAGAGGTAAGTCTTGACTTAGACGATGGAGCAGCAAGTGGAAGGTCCCGTTGAGCATCTTTTAATGTACTTTTTGGCCATTGTTTTTGAAGAAATGTTATTTAAATTGCTTGCCAATTTAAGAAATTTAGTTCCTTTTCTTTTCAGTATTGAGGCAATAGAATTATTTATATATGAATACAAATACTTTATTGGGTACATAATTTGGAAGAATGTCCTCCCACACTGCAAATTGTCTTTCCACTGTCTTGATAGTAAATGGGACTATGTTCTCCAACTTTGATTATTCCCCAAATCTTTCCTTAGCAACTATGTAAGTTGCATGACTGGAATGTAATGCCAGTCTCTGTGCTCTGAGAGGGAACATGTTAACAGCATCACTGCTGGGAGACTTATGAAAGGAAGCTGTAGTTCTCTGGTAAACTAGACAGAGAGTGTGTGAGTTTGGCCCTATTCAGGAGCTGCATGTCTCCAGTGCTAGGCGTTGGCCATTCATTATATGAGTAAATGCCTTAATCAAACCAACTCTGAAAAACGATAGCTGGGAGACAAGGATAAGGAAATGTAGGTCTGTGACCTCTTATTTTCAAGTACTTAGCCAAACAAGAAAACAAAAGACTGTACTGAGACAGGTGACTTTATTTTTAAATTGCAAAATATTGCCTTCTGCAAGAGTCCTCACCCTTTTAGTGGAAAATGGAATAAGGAAAAAAAAAATTCTCAAGACCAGAAACATAATATAGGTGTTAAGGAATTTGCCTTGCATACAGCTGGCCCAGGAACAAATAAGGTCCCTTAAGAACTGCCAGCAGTGATTCCTGAGCACAGAGCTAGGAATAGGATTGAGAACTACCCCAAACCAAACAGCCCCCCACCTAAATGTGAAAGAAAATGGAAGGAAAAAGGAAAGAAGAAAATGGAAGAAAAGGAAAGGAAATTAAAAGGAAAGAGGAACGGAAAGGGAAAAAGAAAAGAAGAAAGGAAAAGGAAAATAAAAGAAGGGAGGGAAGAGTACAGCAGGGAAGGCACTTGCCTTGTATTTTGCTGATCTGACAACCCACACGGTTCCCTGAACACTGCCAGGAGTGATTTCTGAGTGCAGAGTAACACCTAAGAACTTCCAATTAAGGAAAAAACAAATGCATATATAAATTAACAAATAGAAGAAAAGAGAATCTTAGAATTAGAGAGATAGCAGAGATGTTAAGATGCCTGCTTTGACTGCGGTCAACCCCAGTTTGAATCCCTGGCTCTATGCCACAGAGATAGCACAGTGGTAGGGTATTTGCTTTGCATGCAGCCATTTCAGAACAGACCTAGGTTTGATTCTCAGCATTCCATATGGTCCCCTGAGTCTGCCAGGAGCGATTTCTGAGCATAGAGCCAGAAGTAACCCCTGAGCGTCACCAGGTGTGGTCCCAAAACAAAACAAAACAAAACAAAACAAAACAAAACTCAACAAACAACAATCAACAACAACAACAACACACACACACACACACACACACACACACAAAATCCCAACCCAGAACCACTCCTGAGCACAGAGCCAGGAATAACCCCTCAACACTTCCCCAAAGAAGAAAGAATTGAATGAGTAAGATCTGTGTGCCCGTGATACACAAAAGATGGCACACTTAGTATTGGACAGGGTATTTCAAAAGGCAGAGCTGCTATTTGCTGCACTCAATGATGGAACTGTCCGAAGAAACCAAAGCAACTGACATTTCCTGAAAGACAGTCTGGTTGGTGGTTCAGAGCCCAACCTCAGAAGCCAACGGGACAGTATTAGAATTCTGACCCCACAATCTTACCTAGTGAAATGGGTCAAAGGAAGATGGGAGTAGTGTTATAATAATATGGTTTTGTGGACTTGTTTGGAGGATAATGTGACTTTATATATATATATATATATATATATATATATATACATATATATACATATATATACATGTATATACATATATACATGCCATTTATTTTTCTCTCTGTCCTTAGCCCCACATTTGTGTGGGTAAGTGACAACCTCGGCTTTTCTATTTAGGTGAATATCAGGCCTTTCCTGCTCCTGTTCATTTGTTCAAGGCCTGCAAGATGCTTCTTCTGGGTTCCTCAGGTTCCTTTTGCTTGTGCTGAGTAATGCAAGGGGTAGATATATCTTTGTCTCCTGTCTTTTATTTCCAGAGTACATTTTAGCATTATCTCTTAGCCCTTAAGTCTGGAGTTTCAGTGTCTATTTGAAAAGTGAACTACAAGGCAGCCTTGATTTGCAGTTATCCTAATGATTCTGCTTTCCTCTAATCTTCTTATTCCCCAACCATATGCTTCTGTATCATAGGAGATGCTCATTTATGTAAAAGATACAAAAAAAAAAGTATGAAAGTATGCTTCAGAAAAATAAAATCTCTCCTAGAAAATTTCAATAATCTTCAGAGAGATTTTATATTCACCAAAATATCCATGATTAGAGCTGGGGGACCCCTGCTGCTATCCCTGTCAGTGCAACATCCAGTTCTTAGATCAAGCTGCTCCCACATCGACATCCCCTAATTCTGCCTTCCTCAAAGGTGACATGGGTCCTGGTAGGAATCAGTGGGATGGTGCTTGGTGGATGAGGGATTGTGATGTGTAGCTGTGTATGTTGAGCCCAGGCCAAAAAAAAAAAAAAAAAAAGGTTTTGGTGTGTTAGTGTGTTAGGAGAGACCTGATGAACAGGAAGAAGGGAAGGAGTTTCATGACTTCATAAGACAATGGGCATGTATGGGGTAGGGAGTGGGCTGGGAACTTGACCTTTCTTTTATTTTTTTTTGGTTTTTTTTTTTTTTGGGGGTCACACCCGGCAGTGCTCAGGGGTTACTCCTGGCTCCATGCTCAGAAATTGCTCCTGGCAGGCATGGAGGACCATATGGGACACCGGGATTCGAACCGATGACCTTTTGCATGAAAGGCAAACGCCTTACCTCCATGCTATCTCCTGGGCCCCAAACTTGACCTTTCTTTCTGTTTTGTTTTGGGCCACGCCCTGCACTGCTCAGGGTTTATTCCTGGTGGGGCTCAGGGAACCATATTATGGTGCTGGGGCTCAAACATGGGTTGGTTGTGTGCAAGACAAGCAGCCTACCTGCCATATGATAGCTCTGGCTCTGAGAACTGGATTGTTTTAAAGGAAATGACTCTCACTGGAATAAATTATGAAGACAAGTTGTGTCACAGTCTGGGCATAGAGGGCTCGAAGAATTGAATTTCGGCTGTTGGAGTGGTTTCACAGTGGCTAGATTCAGGGTTTATGTCATTTCTCTAAGTTGGCAAATCATCTTAGACTTGACAGAGAGCACACGGGATTGGGTGGCAGAGACCCAGAATTAATACAAACAAACATGGGAAGTGCTGCAGGAGTGTGGGGGTAAAGGGAGGGAAAGGACCTTGTTTGTTTCACAGTGGCCCTGGGACAAGTTACCTCCATTACGGTCCTCCCATAAATCTGATGAGACGTTCATCAGGAAATAGGCAGGAAGGAAAAAGATTTTCTCCAGAAAAACCTGCGTGAAGTGTCAGACTGGATGAAAATAGGACCTGGTCCAGGATGGCTACAGAAGGACAAGAATGCCTTGTTTCTATGCATAAAGTTCACAGAAGTAGATAAAACCCTCCAAGGAAAATAGAGTTAGTAGCCATCATGGAAAGGAAATGCATCTAAGGATTTAAAAACTCTTCAGATTTAAGAGGTAAGAGCTACTGGGTAGGATGGAAGTTTTTAGAGTGTCCCCTAGTGTCCATAACTAGGCAATTCATAAGACTCTGGCTAGAAATATCTGGATAAACGGGGAGATAGCACAGCGGTAGGGTGTTTACCTTGCATACAACCAACCCAGGACAGACCCTGGTTTGAATCCTGGCATCCCATATGGTCCCCCATGCCTGTCAGGATCGATTTCTGAGTGCAGAGTCAGGAGTAACCCCTGAGCATTGCCGGGTGTGACCCAAAATCCAAAAAATAAAATAAAACAGAATAGAATAATATAGAATAGAAATATCTGGATAAAGAATGGATTGAAGGAAATTTCCAGCAACTGACTGATTTCACTAGAGCAGTGCTGTCAAAACACCTTTCATTATTCTCTCTTACCAGGAAGACTTCTCTTCCTGGCTGTATGATTTCTCCAAGAGCCAATTCCGTGAATCATTCATTATATTCCACAAAATGAACATTATGATCCACTAATGTCCAACATTCTCTGAAAATTGACTAACACTTCCTTGAAGTCCTAGATCGATCCTCTCCCACAGTTGAAAGACCAGCAGGTTTGGGAGGTTTCCAGGCTCTGACTCAATGGGATGGTGTATATGAAGATGCTTCAGGAGCTAGAAAGAGCTGAGTGAGTATTGTTAGATGGAGCTTTTATTTCACAAGCACTTCCCCTAATCCTCCTGACAGCTGCAAGTTACTATCTAGGTTTTCTAGCTGCAGAATCTGACACTCAGCAAGGTTGACTGACTTGCCCCAATTCAGATCTTTTTTTCTTTGCTACACATATTATCATTACAATTCTGAGAGAAAGAGTTAATATGATTTTGTCAACAAAATAAAAATGATTAAGGATCACTGATGCTATCCACTGAATTAGGAACAAGGTGCATCAAGGAACGCTCCTGAATATTATGAATGGAATGTTTCAACTCAATTAATGAGTTGAAGCTCTAACATGACTCTGGAGATCAGGCTTTGAAGTCATCGGAGGGGAGGGTGGTTCTGACCCAAGGGGATGGGTGGGTATCATGTCTAGGAGAGAGACCAGAGCCTTTTCTTTTCCTGAGGGAACTGCTGTCAGAGGGAAGTTGTTAAATTATTTCTCTGCCAACTTGATTTTTATCTCTTAAGAGTGGAGAAACTCAAATGAATCAATGAATCTGCTTCCCTTGAGTGGCCTACACTTGTTTTCAGTTTTTTTTTAAGATAGGTAACTAGGGGCTGGAGAGATAGTATGCCTTGCATGCAGAAGGACGGTGGTTCGAATCCCAGCGTCCCATATGATCTCCCGTGCCTACCAGGGGTGATTTCTGAGCACAGAGCCAGAAGTAACCTCTGAGCATTGCCAGGTGTGACCCAAAAAACAAAACAAAAAAAAATAAGAACAAAAAGATTGGTAACTAAATTAGAATCCAGCTTATTGAGATAAACAAGTTAGATTGTAATTTCTCTGGGACTTTGGGTTCCATTGGCGGAGGTGTCAAACCACCCCAATGAAAAATGAGTGTTTTGACGAACTGCCAACTAGAACAGGGATCTGTAATTTTTGCTTTCTTTCATAAGATTTTAAAACATTGTGAAATTGCTTTGACATTTGAAAGTTTATATCTAGGGGCCTGGGAGAAAGCATGGAGGTAAGGCGTCTGCCTTTCATGCAAAAGGTCATCGGTTTGAATCCCGGTGCCCCATATGGTCCCCTGTGCCTGCCAGGAGCAATTTCTGAGCATGGAGCCAGAAGTAACCCCTGAGCACTGCCGGGTGTGACCCAAAAACCAAAAAAAAAAAAAAAAGTTTACATCTAAAATTTTTCTTTAGGGAAGCTTGGAGTGATAGTACCATGGGTAGGCGGGCTTGCCTAGCAGGTGGCTGACCCGAGTTTGATCCCCAGCACCACCCCATATGATAACTCAACCCCCTCCAGAAATGAAACCTGAGCACAAAGTTAAGTAATTCCTGGGCATATTTGAGTGTGGTCCAAAATCCAAAAGAAATAAATACAAGTTTCCATTCGATATCGAACAAGGATAAACAAACCTTTGGTCTTGTATTACAAAAATCAGGATTATCATGAAATCGGAGGGAAAATAAGAAAATGAAGATGGAATAGAAGTAACATACAGTGGTGGTGGGTCAAAGAGACAGTACAGCAGGGAGGGTGTTTGCCTTACACATGGCTAACCAGAGTTCAATCCCCAGCATCTGAGATGGTATCCTGAACACTGCCAGGAGTAATACTTGAGTACTGAGCCAGGAATAAGCCCCAAGTACCATAGAAAGTGGCTCCAAAATAAACAGAGGTGGATGGTCTTGGGTACTTTGATTGTGATGGGGATTACTTTGTAAATCAATATAAGATATATTAGCATTATTATAAATAACCAAATCAAAATTGGTTTAAAATAAACTATAAGAAAGTCAGCTAAAAATAAAAGCTTTGATTTGAAATTTAGTTTAAAAGTGTATGATTTTAATTTTATTATAAATATCAACATCTTAAAATGATCTTAATGCCCACTTTCTCAATAGAGTAAAAATAAAATACTAAAAATTCACTATCTTTCACAAAGAACTGCCATATCACATCATTTATTTTTCTCATGAAAATCCTAGAATTCCAAATTTCTTTTACTGTTGTATATTCTTTTTTTTGGGGGGGGGCACCACACCCGTGACGCTCAGGGGTTACTCCTGGCTATTCGCTCAGAAGTCGCTCCTGGCAGGCAACTGGGGGGGGAGGGGGGACATATGGGGAACCGGGGGATCGAACCGCGGTCCATTGTTGTATATTCTTATGCTTGGAAGATTTTAGTTCTAAAATTGCTCAAAAGGTTTATTATGATGATTATTAGTAAAATGTAATAAGAACTTATACACAAGATGCAACTCTTTAAAAAAATCTATGTATTCATAAAGAAATAGGATTTCGTCTCGATTCTATTGCTGTTTTTGGCTTTTATAATATGAGTACATGAGCACTATTCTAAAGGATGAAAATGGAACTTTGCTATTACCAAGTCATTGTGTTCATTTTCATTATTCCTTTCCCTCTCCCCCTCCTTTACTGGTGAGAATGTATGGTTGAAGTGACCAGAGGTCGCACACACACCTGGCTGTGGTGCTCAGCACGGGTTGGATTGTTAGACCCATGGTCGAAGTGCTACTGGTCTGCTCTCCTTGCGCTGTGAGGCTTACACTTGCTGTACTGAGGCATCTACTCTGCTTTGAGGTACAGGAAGTCATGGTTGGTAATGAGAGCTTGCTGGGAATCCCAGAGTGTTTACCAGGAGTGGCATTTCATTTCAGAAGCTCTCCAAGTGTGGGACAGGAGCAATAATACAGAGGGTAGGGCACTTGCCTTGGACTTAGCCAATCCAGGTTCAATCCTGGCATCCCACATGGTCCTCTGAGCACTGCCAGGAGTTAATTCCTGAGTACAGAGCCAAGAGCAATACTGGGTGTGGCAGAACAAACAAAGAAAAACAAAACAACAGAAGAAAAAAACCCAACTCTCAAACCGAAACTCTCCAAGTAAAAATTATTACCACCAGCATGATTTCTTTAGCATGGAATTCTGTTTAGCAGAAGGTAAAGGATCGGTTCAATACTTCCCTAGGATACCAAAGGTCTTCATTTAATGCCATTCTTTGTATTTTCATGATAACTAGTTATTAAATAATATTAAAAATAACTAAATATGGGGCCAGGTGGTGGCACTGGAGATAAGGTGCCTGCCTTGCCTGCGCTAACCTAGGACGGACCGAGGTTCGATCCCCCGGTTCCCCATATGGTCCCCCGTGCCTGCCAGGAGCGACTTCTGAGCGAATAGCTAGGAGTAACCCCTGAGCGTCACTGGGTGTGGCCCAAAAACCAAAACCAAAACAAAACAAAACAAAAACAAAAAAAAAACACCAAAAAAAAAAAAACCCTAAATATTATTCTAAACCATTGTGGCAAGAGGCTGAAGGGACTCCTGTTGCCCTGCCATGTCTTGTGTGAATTCAGCCAGCTCCAATTAAAGTCTCCTCTGGGTTCTGTGCTCTTGGAGGAGTTCAGCTTGTCACCAGAAGGGAGAAACCACTGCTGAACACTTGGGCAGACCGTGACCGCAAAGGTCACCTGAAGAAGCAGATGTTTCCCCTGGCCTCGAAGTGAGAGCAAGAGGAACATTGCTTCACTCTTGCCTCTGCTTCTGTGAGTCCACTTGCCCAGAAAAGAAGAGAACCTGCTAATCAGGGTTCTGTATTTAGGATGTGAATCCTACCTGTGCACTTAACAATGCATTTCTTTTCTGAAGTCCCTAGTGTCCTGGAACTCTGACGTTCCCCTTATACCCCACTTCTCCCAAGAAGTTCTGGGGACTTTGAAGGTTCCTACATATGCTAAGACACAGTGTAAGAGTTGCTCTACTTTTTGCCACAAGATTCTTGTCTTCTAGTCTTAGAACTGCAGAGGACAGCAAGTCATCCCCTGATTCCACAGTCCTATAGAAAGCAGAGACATTTGACAACCAACAGTCATGCTACTACAAAGGGGCTTTCAAATAAATACCCGAGTATTTGTAGCAGAGCTTATTTCTATACGAAACTAACGGTACTTCCGTCCAAGACTGAGAACAGTTTGTGAACCTGAAAAACTAGAGTAAGCTGGAAAAAAAAAAAAGAGTATATTTCCTGTGAATATTTTTAAAGAGCACAGCTTTGATGTGCAGAATTATGCCTAAAACTATTTTTGATTTCTGGATCTTCTAGAGAAGACCCATATCTTCTAGAGAAAACAATGGGAACTTCCAAAGTAAATATACAAGGTATTTTTAAATTAATTTAAAATGGGGTAAAGACCTTGATGTTAGAAACAATTTCTTCAAATACATAGAGGAAAACACAGGCAGAACTCTCCATAACATCAGTTTTGCAGCACTTCCTGCAGTGACTCGATCATCCTGGTAAAGAAAGCAAACCCCAAAACAAAAAAATGGGAACAAGATCAAATTCTAAGTCTTTTGCACCAGGGAAGAAACTATGGTTGAATTAAGGAAACTTCCGGGGCCGGGCGGTGGCGCTGCAGGTAAGGTGCCTGCCTTACCGCGCTAGCCTTGGACGGACCACGGTTCGATCCCCCGGTTCCCATATGGTCCCCCCGTGCCTGCCAGGAGCGACTTCTGAGCGCATAGCCAGGAGTAACCCTTGAGCATCACTGGGTGTGGGCCAAAAACCAAAAAAAAAAAAAAAAAAAAAAAAGGAAACTTCCAGGCCAGAATACTGGGCTGAAGAAGAATGCTGTCCCAATAAGGGCCCTAGACCTGCTTTATCTCTGCTTCCTTTACCAGCAGATTCTCCCTCAGAGAAAGTTCATTACAAAGATGCTTATTTCGATAAGCCAAGTCCTCTGATGTGTAAACGTTGACATGAATAGATGAAGATAGCTAGGCACCTGACCAAAGAATTCTGTTCTCCTAACGATTCCTGATTCTAAGCAGTAAATATTGTACAAGAAGGCCAGTCGGGGCTTTCAGTCCACGAGAGTGACCTCCCCGGGCATATGTTTTTCTCTATATGTTTTTCTCTCTTGTCTCATTTTATTAAACCTCTTGGCACTCCTGCTTTAAGCCTGTTCACCAGTGGGCATGAAAAAAGTGGGGGAGAAGAGCTGAACAGACAGCTACAAAGAAAACATAGAAGTGGTCAACAATACATGACGAAGCACATATCATCACAAATAAAAATAACAATGAAACATTCCTTCATGCAGTGAGAATTGACCCATACAAAAAGACCTGAAATTACTAGCTCAAGCAGGGATGCAGTAAACTGGTTGAGCCACCATAGAAAAATAGTCTGGGGCTGGAGAGATAGCATGGAGGTAGGGCATTTGCCTTATGTGCAGACGGACAGTGGTTCGAATCCCCGCATCCCATATGGTCCCCTAAGCCTGCCAGTAACGATTTCTGAGCGTAGAGCCAGGAGTAACCCCTGAGTGCTGCAATAGTCTGGAAATTTCTTGGAAAATAGAAATTTTTGGCTGGTCTGAGTGCACTGGTGTTTACAATTAATTGATCACTGCCAGTTACAGATTTCTTTGTTCCTTCTCCACTCCCACTGCTTCCCTTGATTAGCCTTAAAAAAAAAAAAAAAAAGAGGGGCCCGGGAGATAGCGTGGAGGTAGGACGTTTGCCTTTCATGCAAAAGGTCATTGGTTCGAATCCCGGTGCCCCATATGGTCCCCCGTGCCTGCCAGGAGCAATTTCTGAGCATGGAGCCAGGAGTAACCCCTGAGCACTGCCTGGTGTGACCCCCCCAAAAAAAAAAAGAAATTTTCACAAATTGAAATGACCCAGGAATTCCACTCTTTGGTAACTATCCCAAGAACACAAAGTATTAATTCAAACAGATAGAGACACACTTGCTGTGTAGCAAAGATCTGGAAAGCTTTCAAGAGAGATAAGCATACACAAACCAAACAATATACTACCAAAGCTACAATACTTTGGTTTTATTCATATGTACTATAGATAAGGAAAGCAAAGAAAGGAAACATACAATGGCCAAGGACAATAAATCTACCTCTGATAAATGAGCTTACCAAATATGGAAGAGAAGCTGATGAGGAGGGAGAGGATAGACAAACAGGAATCTAGGGATGGCAGTGGAGGGATATTGTCACTTCTATGGTAGTTGTGATGTAAGTCATATTGTATGCATAAAACGTAAATGTTAACAATCTTGTAAGTGATATTACCTCAACAATAAAAAATGTGGGGCTGGAGAGATAACGTGGAGGTAGGGCCTTGCCTTGAAGAAGGACGGGTGGTTTGAATCCTGGCATCCCATATGGTCCCCCGTGCTTGCCAGGTGTGATTTCTGAGTGTAGAGCCAGGAGTAACCCCTGAGCGCTGCTGGGTGTGACCTAACTCCCTGCCCCCCCCCCAAAAAAAAACCAAACCCAAAACCCATAAAAACCCATAAAAATGTATATGGGTTGAAGATATAATATACCTCAGGAGTAGAGCACTTGCTGTGCATGTGTGAGGTCCTGAGTTCAATCCTGGCACCACCCCCACCCCATATACACAGTCACACACACAAAATTGTTTCTTTGAGTTTTCTTTAAACTACAAGTTTATAGCATTTAGAAGAAAGGAGATGCATCTAGTGTGTACTAAGTTCCTTACAGAGAAGTATAAAAAAGCAATTAGTCAATCGATCCAAAATGATAATGGCTCAGTAGTATTTTTTGTGAATAGTCACTGTAAACCTAGAGTTTACACTGCAATACTAGAAGAGTAAGCCTAGTGTGTTCCTTAAAAATGGGTGTTTTCGGGGCCCGGGAGATAGCATGGAGGTAGGGCGTTTGCCTTTCATGCAAAAGGTCATCGGTTCGAATCCCGGTGCCCCATATGGTCCCCCGTGCCTGCCAGGAGCAATTTCTGAGCATGGAGCCAGGAGTAACCCCTGAGTACTGCCGGGTGTGACCCAAAAACCAAAAAAAAAAAAAAAAAAACCAAAAACAAAAATGGGTGTTTTCTTTCACACAGTAGTAATTTTAGGCAAAATCACTAAGGATGTTACATTAATTCAAAGTGATACAAAATATAAGTAACCAAGTTTAAGGGCTTACAAATTTCAATACAATATTACTTAAATCTAATTGAGGAGTATTTTATTGTTTGGGGCTACACCCAGACGTACTCAGAAGTGACTCTAGTAGTACTCAGGGGACAATATGGGTCTAAGAACTGGGATTGGCTATGAACAAGTAAATTAATAATTATTTCTCTCTGGCCCTACAGTCACATAGTTTTGCTTCTAATGGGGAAAAGTTAACTAACTAGAACAAGTTCAAGTAATGTCACTATATGGATATTTACTTGTTTAAAGATGTTTTTGTTATTAAATGTCACATAAAAATGGGCTAATCAGGGGCCATAGACATAGCATGGATGTAAGGCATTTGCCGTGCATGCAGAAGGTCAGTGGTTCGAATCCTGACATCCCATATGATTCCCCCAAGCTTGCCAGGAGCGATTTCTGAGCATAAAGCCAGGAGTAACTCCTGAGCGCTAGTGGTTGTGACCCAAAAACCAAAAACAAACAAACAAAAAACAACAAAAACCAAACAGGCTAATCATTACTATACCAGTTTTTGAGCTTCTTACAACTCAAAAATTGTGAGAAAAAAAAATCTAATTTAGTTCACCACTTATTTAGCTTAATGTACTTGCCTCTCTATGATTCAGTTCTATAATTTCAGTAAAACAATTGGGACTTCCGCATGATACATGTTAAATGCACACGTTCTTTTGTGTTTTAAAATGTTTTATAAAATGGAGTAGTCCCTTACACTCTAGTTTTCCTATGGCAGCTATAACATATGTAGACATATAATATCAATATTCTTTATATTGCATTAAACAATAAATTTACTATATCTAATAAATATAAGCAGTACTTTATTAATCATGGGCCATATTATTTTGCAGATTTTGTTTAACCTAATGTCCTTTTGTTTTGGAATTCCACCCAGATTACTTTATGCTGATGTCTTAGGATCCTCTTAGATTTTACATAATTATTCTTTTGGTTTTTGATAATCTTGCCAGTTTTGAAAGTACTGCTCATTGTGAAATGGTAAATATACCAAAAATGGATTTTGTGATTAGTATATTATCACTTATAATTAGGCTAGGATTGTGGAATTCTGGGAGCCTAAAGAAATGAAGTGCCTTGGGGGCTGGGCGGTGGCGCTGGAGATAAGGTGCCTGCCTTGTCTGCTCTAACCTAGGACAGACCGCTAACCTAGGACAGACCAGACTGCGGTTCGAACCCCGGTTCCCCATATGGTGTGTGTGTGTGTGTGTGTGTGTGTGTGTGTGTGTGTGTGTGTCCCACCCCCGTGCCTGCCAGGAGCGACTTCTGAGCGAATAGCCAGGAGTAACCCCTGAGCGTCACCGGGTGTGGCCCAAAAACCAAAAAAAAAAAAAGAAAAAAGAAATGAAGTGCCTTTCTTATCAGATTATCAGGGTTACAATCTATTGAGATTATTTATCATCGAGTTCATGTGAAACAAGTACTTGCTGGTCCTGGGGCCAGGGCCAATATTTATTCTCTACTAAATAATAGCTTTTTAAAAAAGATATAATATGCATGATAATATGTATTATTTGTGAAGGCATCTAAATCCTCCAAATCTGAAGACTTTGCACAGGGACTCCAAGTAGCATCTTTGTCTACAGAGGCCCATAAGCCCTATTGGACCTGATGGGTCATGTCCCATGTGCCAGGATAACTTGTACAACAGCCCGGACCTGTTATAGAATCTCCTTCTCTAGTCAGGGGTTGCGACTATTTTTAGTCATAAGAGTGGCCAGATAGAAAAACTTACCCTTCACCAACTGGTGGCAGGAGATGAACGTGGAGGGATGGATGTTGGAATACTGTAAGATTAAAATTCAACTATCAACAATTTTTTAATTCTTACAGTGCTTCAATAAAAAATAAAATTAAGAAAAGCTAACCCTTAACTTTAGAAGTGCTGCTCTGCTCCAGTGGACCCCTAGACATCTCATGGAAGTAAAATGCCCCTGAATTTTGGGGAAGATTTCCCATCCTAAAATGCAAGTATCTTATCACTATGTATATTAGCACTTCTTTTTTTTTTTTTTTTTTTTTTTTTTTTTTTTTTTTTTTTTTTTTTTTTTTTTTTTTGGTTTTTGGGCCACACCCGGCGACGCTCAGGGGTTACTCCTGGCTGTATATTAGCACTTCTATCAGAACCAACCTATAATTATCAATTACTGAGTGAGCCTATTCTGTAGAAAGGGAAAAGGATGTTCTCAGGCTGAATCGTGACATTTGGAATATATGGGCTATATTCCAGTGATGGTATATTGTTTCTCTCGATGGTTGAGGTCTAATTCCTTCTGTTGGTTTTTCAGCAGGCCCAGAGAAAGATTTTGACTGCATCAGCTGCAAACCAGGTGCCAGAAAACATGTTTATTTGTTCAAGAAGCAAAACTTCATTTGGAATAGAATCATAACCATATAATTACATTCATGAAAATACACTGTCTTTTTCCAAGTTCCATCTGTCCTCTGCACATGCTCCATAGACAACTGGATAAAAGATATACATCTTTCAAGTTCTTAAGTGACTCTAATCTTGACAACCTTTCCAAGAATGCAGCATTGGTCTTTGTTTGAGGCAGTGACTTCTCTAGTAAATTTGGCCTTTCCTTCTGTAATAGCCTCTCTCCACAGGTCAGAAGATCAATATGGGTATTCTGATGGTTGTTGAGCAGAAATCTTGTAAAGATACATTCTAGAAATGGGGAAATGGTAGGGACACACAGAGGTCAGGCTCAATGTGGAAGATGAACCTTAGCTAAAACTCCATGGATCACTTGCTTCTTTAAAGTGTTAACTCTAAAGGTGGAGACAATCATGTGAGTTTTTAAGGATCACTGTTAGGCTAGAGCCATTGTCTACTAATCCCCCAAAAGTCTGATTAATATTTACTTGACCTGAATGCACAGTCACCATGATAAAATGGTCACTGTTTGGAGAAAGCCTGGAGGAAAAAGATAATGCTATTGACAATTCCACTGGAGACTTCCTTAAAGGACCTAGCTTTTCCCTTTAACGATTCCTGGGCATGTAAAATGACTCAAATCTGGGGACCAATTGAAGGACTGTGACATTGATGATGAAAGAGAGGACTTCTATCCAGAAAATCAGGCTTTCTCTCATTTAGACAAATATGAGTTTAGTGGCTCACCCTCACTCTTATCTTGGGTACATTAATGAACACTATATAGCTGTTTCAGATGCTTTGGCTTCCGCTATCTATTATGGTAAATATACCCAGCTAGGTTTAATTCTTCCTTTATTTCTACTTCTTTTTTTTTTTTTTTTTTGGTTTTTGGGTCACACCCAGTGACGCTCAGGGGTTACTCCTGGCTATTCGCTCAGAAGTCGCTCCTGGCAGGCACGGGGGACCATATGGGGAACCGGGGGATCGAACCGCGGTCCGACCTAGGTTAGCACAAGGCAAGGCAGGCACCTTACCTTTAGCGCCACTGCCCGGCCCCTTATTTCTACTTCTTATTCTTGCAGAAGTGTTCCAAAATGTACCCAGCTTTCTGATTCACCATCTGAGCCTGGAATTTCCATAACATTCCATTGAAAGTTCAAATTGAATCATCACTGGAATGCTAAGAATACCACTGGCATGTTAGAGATTGTCATATGATCAGTTTAGCTCTTCATTAGAGAACAATTTACTTTTCTGTAGTTTTTTTTCTTTTGGAGCCCTCTCCTGACTTGGTGCTCAGGGGACCATGTGATGCTAGGAATTGACTCAGAGAGGGTGGAGGACTTGGGAGACAGAATGGGTATGGAGGTGGAGGGAGAACAACTTGGTGATGGGAATTCCCCTGATTCAATGTTTATTTGTAAATGGAATATTACTGTGAATATCATGTAAACCACTATGATTAAAAAATAAAAAAAAATAAGGAATTGAATAAACTTTATTTATAAAAAAAAAAAAAGCAAGGTAAGGCTATACTACTGAACTACATGTCCAGTTAACCATAACCCCAGAGAACTAAATTTTTGTACCCGAATCTGAAATTATTAGGAAGAAATTGTCTGGCCTGACATCGAAATTAAAGAACAAATTCATGCATACAAATGCACACCTTTGTGAGGAACATTCTGCCTTCCATACAAGAGAGTATGAAGTATGTTGCATTTTTTTTGTTGTTTTGGGGTCACATCCAGCAGCGCTCAGAGGTTACTCCTGGCTCTATGCTCAGTAATTGCTCCTGGCAGGTTCGGGGGACGATATAGGATGCTGGGATTCGAACCACCATCCTTCTGCATGCAAGACAAACACCCTGTCTCCATGCTATCTCTCTGGTCCCTGTTGCATCTTTCTTTGGCTTTTGGGTTACATCCATCAGTACTCAGGCTTACTTCTAGCTCTCCACTCAGGGGTCATTCACGGTAATGCTCATGGAAGCTTCCCTAAGGGTGGCTGAGGCTGGATCCTGGCTTGGCTGCATGCAAGGCAAGTGCCCTATTGCTGTACTATATATAATTATCTCCAGCTCACTACTTTTGTTTGTTTTTGGGTCACACCCGGCAGTGCCCAGGGCTTACTTCTGGCTCCACTCAGAAATCACCCCTGGCAGGCAGGGGGGACCATATAAGATGCCGGGATTCTAACCACCGTCCTTCTGTGTCTAAGGCAAACACCCTACTGCTGTGCTATCTCTCCGGCCCCCTCACTACTTTTGATGTAACCCATTCTCAAAGGGGTGAGATAGCATTCCATTTCAACCTTCATTTGCATTTTTCCTTATGATCAGTGAGGATGAGCATTTTTTCAGATGCCTAGGTTAGATTTCCAAATTTATTTGGCTTGTTGCCCCCTTTCAGAAAACAAAAACCTTAGGCAAACACCCCCTCCACCCCACCCAGAATTTACCTTCTTGAAGGAACAAACAGAAATTATCCATCCACCAATGCTAACTGCAATTGCTTTCTGGATTGTCGCAGGACGCCCCAGGGAATGGCAGTACACTTTGGAAAACATTGTCTCTGCCATCTGTATGTCCTCTTTAGGTGTATTTGGATTTTATTCAAAATTCTTTCCCCCACTTTGTGCATCAGTTCTTTGCATACTTTACATTTTAACACCCTCACCAAAGGAGTAATGTGCAAATATCTTCTTCCAACAAGTAAGTTGTCCTTTAGTTTCTTTTATATTTTCTTCTGCTCTTAGATTTAATGCAGTCCCAGTTGCTTATCTTCACATTGATTATCCTTGCTGCTGGGGACTAATGATTTACAAGTTTCATGTCTGTTATCTTCTAGGACATCATGGCTTCGGGGTCTTATATGGGCATTCTTGCTCTACTTTTTATTTTTTTTGGGGGGGGGTCACACCCAGCAGTGCTCAGGGGTTACTCCTGGCTCCATGCTCAGAAATTGCTCCTGGCAGGCATGGGGGACCATATGGGGCACCGGGATTCCAACCGATGACCTTTTGCATGAAAGGCAAACACCTTACCTCCATGCTATCTCCCGGGCCCCTAATATGGGCATTCTTAATCCATTTCCACCCCTAGACTCCCATTGATGTTGCCATGATTATGGGGTGCACAAAGCCCACAAATGCTAATCTTGGTGAGACTCTCCCACAGCTGGGAGGGATCTGTTGGTAATTAAGAATGGCCTGGAGGAAGGAAGGCAGAAGTAGCAGAGAGATGTAGCAAGGAAGATCAGAGACACAGGTTGGATCAGAGAGGCTGCTTAGCTTAGAGGCCAAGTGAGTAATATGCACATGGTGGTTAGGGCCTTGTAATAAATCAGGATTCCTCCTGAAACTTCTTATGACTGCCTGTAGATCATTTCCTCGCTATTATCCTGAACAACAGAACCACGGCTGAAGGGGCTGCAGGTGCTGGTTGGGTCGAGAAAGGCCTCACCATCCACTTATCCATCCTCACCTCTAGAACTAATTTACAATTAATTCAACACATGTGTATAGTTACACATGCTCACCAGGGGTTGAACTCATTTAATAGTGGTACTTACATGCATACTCATTAGGGGGTGCACTCTCAAGTGGTGCCAGTCCCCATGTTGGTTTCAGTGCTCATTGGTATGGCTCCAGTGCTCACACTCCTGGTCATAGTGCTCACATGCATATACAAATGTATGGACTTAGATGTATGCATATATGGGCTAATAGCTATAGGGAAGATCTGGGTCCACATCTGGCAATGCTCTGAGCTTCCTTCTGGCTGTGTTCTGCAAGACCACACATGTTAGACTAAGCAGGGTGGGCCACATTCAAGTCAAGCACCTTAACCCAAATACTATCTACTTCCCTCATTTTCCCCCTTATTTTTGGGACACACCTGATATTGCTCAGGGTTTACTTCTGGTTCTACATGCAGCTATCATTCCTGGAGGTACTTGGGGCCCATATAGGGTACCAGGTCAGCTGTGTGTAAGCCAAGGACCTTAATTCCTGTACTCTCTCTAGCCCCTCAGGTTTCTTTCTGGGCCACAACCAACAATGCTCAGGAGTTATTCTGGCAGTGGGATTCTGGGGAATCAAATCATATGGGATGTCAGGGATCAAACCTGGGAAGCTGTGTGCAAGGCAAATACCCTGCCCACTGTGCTAGCGCTCAAACCTCTGCCCCCTCAGGTTCTTGTGCTGTTTCCTTCTTTTGGGTTGTGGGTTGTGATGCTGGTATGGGGAGGCATGTAGGACACATCCTTTAGTGAGGTGCTCACACACACACACCTGGCTAGTTACTACTTGCAGTACAGGGATTCTAAGATATCAGAACTCTGAAGTATAAACATCAGATGCCAGGATTGTGCATGACACATGCTGTGATACCAGGGACTGAATTCTAAAGGACTCCAGCCTGCAAGACAAAACAACTCAACAATGAGGTCATCTCCTGGCCTCCTTTTATCCATCTGAATCTATTTTTGCATATGGGCACATTTTCCAGTTCTAAAACATATGCAACAATCAACACAATCTTTTCCTAGTACTGCTGAATCCTTGCATTCCTTTTCTGGAGCGACTCAATCTCAATCTCTGCTGTCATCGTCTCATTCTCATTCCCTTTATCTCTCTCTGCACTTTTGCCTCTTACCTAACCCACTATGACCTCCTAGCAAGGGTTCACATCTATAAAGGCTTTATTTCCAAGTAAAATCACACTGAAATTAATTATGGGGCACGATAAACGTCAACCCACTAGACAGACTCCTTTGTATGCCCTGAGTTTTGGGGGGCATGTGTATATTTTAGTATTTGCACATTCCTGAGTTGCCAAGTCAGCTGCACTTTTTTCCTGGGCAATGCCCCCTTGCATTCAAGAAGACTAAACCACAGAGATGAGGCAATTTGCCTTTTTTGTTTTTGGGCCACTCCCAGCAGTGCTCAGGGGTTACTCCTGGCTATCTGCTCAGAAATCGCTCCTGGCAGGCACGGGGACCATATGGGGCACCGGGATTCGAACCAACCACCTTAGGTTCTGGTTTGCCGCTGTGCTATCTCTCCAGGCCCCTCCCCCCTTTTTTTGTATTTGGGGCAATTTGCCTTTTAATCGTCGATGTTCCTTAACTCTTTCTCCTGACTCTCGCTTGCTTTTCAAATTTTTTTTTTTCGGGCCACACTCGTTTGATGCTCCGGGGTTACTTCTGGCTAAGCGCCCAGAAATTGCCCCTGACTTGGGGGTACCATATGGGACACCAGGGGATCGAACCGCGGTCCTTCCTCGGCTAGCGCTTGCAAGGCAGACACCTTATCTCTAGCGCCACCTCGCCGGCCCTGCTTTTCAAAATTTTCAAGGAAAGCTAAATGCTATCACCTCCACACTTCTTCACCTCCAAATGCAAATACCCTTGCCCAAATCCTAGTTTCTCTTTGGCGTCCACAACTAGTCTCCTGCTCTTGCAGTCTTGCGCTTTTTCAACGCTTCCTCTCTAACTGCAAGGCGCTAGCGTAAGATCATCTTCTGATTTTCTTCCTGCAAAAAATGAGGCTCCTCAGTTAGCTAAGGGTGTTTCCCACCATCTTAACTCTAGCATTCTACCGACAAGAGCCCCTAAAACCTATTTTGCTCCAGAAGCATTTGCAGGTTCCTGACCTGTCCAGGCCAAGCTAGCTGCACTTTTGGCCCGGGCAGT
>PVKC010007936.1:0-28808 GCA_004027635.1 Crocidura indochinensis | reverse complement strand
CCCAGCTCCTTCACTGCTGCTCTCCCCTGCATCCTCCCTGGGTTGACCTGCCAGCCTGGACTGGTAGGACAGCTGGGGTGCAGGCAGCAGCTGGTGGGGCAAGGTGAGCATCCACCCACTGCCTTTTGCTTACCCGTCACTTTCAGCCCTGCGAGTGCCTGGCATGTAACAGAAAACAAGACCTTTCCCGTACGCAGCGCTTAATGATCCCTTTAATGCCTGAGCCGTAGTATCGCTTCTTTCGCGCGCCTGTTCCCTGTCAGCCATGGGGCATTAAACCGGTGATAAAAATGCCTCTTTGGAACGGTCCACAAACTCACCAAGAGGCTCCTGGTAGCAGTAATGCCATTCAGCATGAAATCAAGAGGCAATCACCGCGGAAGAGGCGAGGTGAGCTCTATGCAGGAGTAATTAGCAGAGCCCACGTCCGGAGTCCCGTCCTTCACCATCTCTGCACCCCATACCCACTTCTGCCCACACCCAGCAAGGAGGACACCTGCTGTGGGTCCCCAGCTTGGCCAAGAGATGCTTCAGACCCGCTTCACTGCAGCTTGAATCCCTTGGAACATGGCCTTCTAGACCCAGTCGGCTACTGGAAACTAATGTCCTTGGTTGCATTTATCAATCCAGAAAATACAAAACACAAAAGAAGGGGGAAAAAAAGGCAAAGAAATGCCCAGTTATGAATATGCATTAACATGATGCCTCCTTTGGAGCTAAAACAGGAGCCATTTATTTTAAGCAAATCGGATCTTGATACATGGCCTGTGAACGTGCCGACTTCTCTATCACGCCTGCATGCGGGGCACGTTTGATTTATATGGTGTGGTTTTTTTTTTTTCCAATTAAAAACGAACCGAGAAAAATCATTAATTTAACTACTGTATATTAGATTTGCATTAAAACATCCGTTTGTCTATATTTATATGTGAGTTATCGAAAATGTGGACTCATGAATCCTAATTGTTAAGATCACATGCCAAATATCGAAGATAAATTTTATTTATTTCTGCAATTAATTCTATGAGAACAAATAGCTCTAATTTAGGGGCTGGCAGATGTAACTGTCCGCTGGTGCCCTCTCGGCATACCAAACATAACATTCATCTCTTCTCATTAGGCTTTCCTTGCCTGGCCTTCAGACATGCAGACCTGTGCGCTCTCTCCACCCGTCTACTCCCAGCCACCTTCCACAGATGCGCCTCGAGAATGCACCCGGAAATATGGATTAGGCCGCTTCTCTTTTCCTTGCATCTCTGTGACATGCACAGGTGAGGCCAGACTCCCTTCCGAGGCTGCCTTAATATCAGCCACTTGTGAGGAGGACTTGGGGTGGAATGGGGTGGGGGGGTGTCTATGTTTGTGAATATTTTGAGATAAAGGGAGCTGATGGCCCAGCCTCTTTCCTGGAGCTCCTGGCCTGCTGGTGGGAGGTAGAACCAGCCTCTCCCCCCCACCCCCACACACACACTCTGCAGTCCACCTTTCCCAGTCCGGACTGTGTATACTAAGTGTTGCAGGCACTGGGCAAGCAAGGTGCAGGCTCAAGGACAGGTGGCACTCAGCTGGGTTAGGCATGGCCCAGAGGCAACAGAGGTTGTTGAGAATACTTGGTGCGCCTAGCAGAGGGCAATGCCCACCCTGTCATGGCTTTCTTTCAGCTGATAGTATCTCTCACCCTGTGCAGCACTGGGGTGTGTCAGAAAGCACTTTGCACTTCCATGAGAGTGATGTGGGGACATGCTGTCTTAGTGTCTCCTTGGTGGGGGTACCTTCTTCTAGGAGTTGAGCAGGAGGGTGCCTCCACTTGCCTGTGGGGTGAGAGGCATGAGCTGCATGCTGCCAGTTATATGCCACTCCTGTGGCCAAATCCAGATGACGATTCTGGCTGCTAGGGGCTTCTACTACTGTGCCTGGAATCAGGAATCACTCACTTATCCTTGTCTTCATCCCTTTGCCAACAGGAGCCACTTTCCCATGCCAATTAAAATTAAAGTGCTTATCCCCACCCTGCACCCAACATCAAGTTTCTAGTCCCAGACTCACCATAAGGACCCAGTTGTCACCTCTGCTTCCTCTATTGCAGTCAAGGAGTGGCTCCCAACAGTTGCTTCTATCCAAGGGGGTCCCAAGACCGAATCAAGTCTGCTGGTTCCATCTAAGGTCAGGTCCACCCTGTAAAAGGTCAGGGTCAGGGGTCATACTGAAGCAGATACCTTTCTCGAAAAAGATAGGACATTCCCTTGCTGTGTTCCTCTCCTGGGGAAGATCCTTTCACCAATTTATCCTGCTGATTAGTGGCATTTCTAAAATTATATTTGGTAATAACCAGATCCAGGGGGACAGAAGTGAAGTACTCTGTTATTGGTGACAATAACACCAGGATGATTTTTTTCCTTCTCCCTCAGCTGCAAGATGGTCACCCTGTCTCCCTTCTATACTTCAAAGAACCCATCTTGTTTCTATTTGCTTTGACAATGTATTAGTATGCCTGGAAAGAGTTTGTAGACTCCTGGGCCCACATTTCAACCCTATTGGTGGCTCTGGACAGACAGAAGCTAGAGACAGAGTGAGTTCTATGGCGCTCTCCTCTGTTCCTGTCCAACATTGGCCTCATTGGAGTGGCACCAGCACTCCTAGAGTCAGGTCTGACTCTGGTGCCCACAGAGGTGGAATTGTGCCTACCTTACAGGTCCCACACCTTGCCCACAAGGTGTGGTGCCCCTGACAGACCTTACAGGTCCCACACCTTGCCCACAAGGTGTGGTGCCCCTGACAGACAGGGAAGTCTGTCAGATGGGAGGGATGGGTGACGGCTTGTGGGCAAGGGGTGACCACATGAGCAGAAGACATGGAGACCCTTTGTCTAGCTGGCACAGGCTGTTGTGGCACCAAGGTTATTCTGCAGGAACAAGAGTCATATGGCCATTGTGCCCACCCAGCTCTCAGCCGAGGGTGCCTCCCAGGATGGTCTGACTCTGAGCCACACCAGGGTTTTCATTCAGTGGTCCTCACAGTATGGTGCAGTCAGGGGTTGTTTCTTGGCCTCTGTAAGCCCTATTGAGACCAAAGCTGGGAAGCAGTGGTAAGTTAGAATAGTGATCCATGCTATGGCACCTTGAGGCTAAGCAGAGGGAGCCTAGGGAAGTCTGCCTGGAGGAGGGGAAGTATAAGCCCATCTCTTGGGGGGAGGACCCTGTCACTCAGAACTCAGCCTTCCTGGGTAAGTAGTAATTCCGGGTTTCACTCACTGCTCCATCCCACTAACCCCCAATCCCCTAATCATCTATGTATGTGGTTCCTTCCATCTCTTGCTACCAGAATCTGCATATCAATGTAGAAGTTCCAGATTCTGTTCTCTCCTCTGGTTAAATCCCACCCTTGATTTCAGTGTTTATTGTTGGACCCAATTCTGTTTCCATCAGTTATCCCAGATGCCCTCTGCTGAGTCCCCTGCCTCTGTTCTCAGCATGACAGTTAGGCCAAACCTCAAAGCTCCTCCCAGCACTCACCACCACCAGTACAGCTGCATCCGTGGATTGTTTTCTGTTCTTTTACCTTTATGATGTGATTTGAGCTGCCGGGGAGTCAGAACTTCATAGTCATTTTCTCTACCATTGTCTCAGCATCTGAATAGTTCTCAGCACCTGCAGGTTCCAGTGGCTATTTGTTGAATTAATACTGAATAAGTGCAACATTTTACTTCATCCCTATAACAGTCCTTTAAAAACATCATGACTGAGCAATGAAGTAACTTCCCTGAAACCACTGAGCTCTGTTATTCAGCAGCAGGTGCAAATCTGAATGTTTTCATGTAGAATGGGACATGTCAGGCCCCATTTGATGCACATGAGTTTTGTGCCTCTTGTAGGGATCGGAAATGAAGGCTGTAAAGCCCCTTTTACAGAACTAGATTCACTTGCAGGAGACATTTTGTAAGTTGTGGGTCATTGTCTGCTCTGAACAAAATCTGTATTGTTCCCAAACTTAATAACTGCCCTCCCTCACCCCAGGCTTTCACATTTTCTCAGTGGGACCTCCTTGGGCAGTGGGAGTTAGAAGCAGGCCTGGGTACAGCTGCTTAGACCCCAGTGAATTTGGCTCAGCCACTTCCAAGCTGCAGGACTAAAGTCTCTAGATTTGCGTCGCTGAAGCGGAGTCGTAGCAGAATTTTTATTTGTAGGCAAAGTACATATTTTATGGATTCAGGCCTACGTGTGTGAGAGTGGTTCTGTTGGAGGATTTCAGCTTTTAAAAAGAGGCACAATTTGTCAATTTTGGCTTTGGTTTTACAAGCACTACCTTTTCTGAAGACTAAATTTGTATGACAAGGAATGTACTAATGAAACATGACATTTCCCTCTATTAAATTCACCTTCTCCAGGGAAGGGTTCTAAAAGAGTCCATAAAACTTCCTGTGGCATTTGGGGAGGTGCGTCATTATATCTATTGATGTTTGAGAGAAGGACTGGGTGCTTGTGAAAGGGACTCAGAGTAATTTGAACTATAAACATCAAAAGACTCAACAGAATACAAAATTAGACAAGGGGGCCAAGGGGTACATATGCCTCTCCTCACCCCTCCCTCCAGCTCTGATCAGGGACTGGATTACCAAAGTTAGAAATTCTCATCATGACAGTGTTCACAATTTAATTTTCAGGCTGACACAAACTTGACTCAATTCTATTTTATCCTAAGAAGCCCCAAAGAACGATCTATCCTTTAAACATCGGTACCCGTAGCTTTCGTCAGAAGCAAAATCTCCTGGTGTTCTTGCTTCTTCATGTATTAGAAAATTGGCAATATTAATACGAATGTTTTTGCTGTTAAGCTCCAAATTGGTTATTATCAAGCCCTTAAGGCTGTGGAGAAAGCTTTTCTCAGAAAAAGGAAAATGCAGGGAGAATAGTTATAAAGCATTTTTGAGAAACTGGAATCTTGAAAGAAGAAACTAATTAATACAGAGATTTGTTAAGAGCAGGATTACTTTCAGGGAGTCAAGAATATGGGGAATTCAGAGTGTTCTTAACAATAGGTATTGTTACAAGATTTCCCCATATAGCAAGTCAGGAAAAGTAACCAGAAAAATCCCAGAGGCAGGGTTTTTTTTTTTTTTTGTTTTGTTTTGTTTTTTTTTTTTTTGGTCCAGGAGGCTATGAAATAACAACAAAAATTAAAAAAGAGAAAGTGAACATTCTTTTCCACAGTAGTTTTAGAGTTAGAATGTATATGTTTTACATCCTTAGGCTAAGACAGTTTTTGGAAAACAAATTGGATGAGCAGCTATCAACCTCTCACTATGAGTATGCTTACTGCCATCTCCTCTCCAAAATGCCCTTCTGTCCTCTAGTCCAGTAGAAAGGGGAATTTTGTTTCAAGGCTTCTTGACACCTCCCCCAGCCTTGGGCAGCTGACTTTGGTGGGGAGTCTCAGGCTGTATCTGAGTGCCAGGCTCAGAACATCTCAGATGGTTCTGTACCTCTTGGGTCCTAGTTCACTTATAGTCCTGCAGATCACAGCCTACAGTGGGTCTCCCCCTTCCTGGGATGTCCATACAAGAATGTGAGGGAGCTTCAATCAGGCCATCTGTAGCCCCTTAAGCACCCAAGATTTAGCTCCCATTTTTGAGGGGAGGGACCACACCCAGCTGTGCTCAGGCATCACTCTTGGTGGGGATCAGTGACCATATGTGGTGCCAGGAATTGAGCCTGGGTCAGTCATGTGCAAGAAGGAAAACTGCTCTCTCTTCATCCCACCCCCATTTTTCTTTTTTCTTTACTTCTTTTCTTTCTTGTCCACACCAAGCTGTGTTTGGGGATTATTCCTGGCTTTGTGCCCATAGATCACTCACTCCTCACAGTGCTTGGGAGACCATATGGGGTGCCAGAGATTGAATTTAGGTTGATTGGCTGTTCCATAGTGCTAGCTGTGCCTACTGCATTCCTGGGGAGAACCTGCTATTACTTGGAGCTTTCTGTGAGTTGCATTTCCTGGGGGAATTTTCCTGGTCCTCCCAGTGTCACTCATTTATTCACTGACCATTAGTTCTTCCTTCCTTCCTTCCTTCCTTCCTTCCTTCCTTCCTTCCTTCCCTCCTTCCTTCCTTCCTTCCTTCCTTCCTTCCTTCCTTCCTTCCTTCCTTCCTTCCTTCCTTCCTTCCTTCCTACTTTCCTTCCTTTCTTCTATTCTTCCTCCCTCTTTCCCTCCATTCCTTCCTCCCTCCTTCCCTCCCTCCCTTTCTTCCTTCCTTCCTTCCTTCTTTCCTTCCTTCCTCTTTCTTCCTTCCTTCCTCTTTCTTCCTTCCTTCCTTCCTTCTTCCTTTCTCTTCCTTCCCTCTTCCTTCCTTCTTTCTCTTCCTTCTTTCTCTTTTCTTTCTCTCTTCTTTCTTTCTCTCTTCTTTCTTTCTTCTTTCTTTCTTTCTTTCTTTCTTTCTTTCTTTCTTTCTTTCTTTCTTTCTTTCTTTCTTTCTTTCTTTCTTTCTTTCTTTCTTTCTTTCTTTCTTTCTTTCTTTCTTCTCTCTTTCTCTTTCTTTCTTTCCTTTACTTCCCTCCACTGACCTTTTCTGTCTCCCTTCCTCATTCATTTTCTTTGTATCTCCCTTTTTTACCCATGCTGCAGGTCAAATCCAGCATGCATGCAGTGTATGCTCACACATAGTGTGAGCTCTACCACTGAGCTGCTTTCCTGACCCTTCGATTATATGTTCTTTAGAGAACAAATACAGCCTGTTTTTCCCTTTTCTGCCTCACTGCACTGTGCTCCTAGTCCAGTAGTATCTCCAGGAGGCCTTCTGCACTGCAGGATGCCTGGTACCTAAGTTCATGCCTGAGACATAGCAGGAACTCAGTAAATGTGTATTGAATAGATTGCTTGGCTAAATTAATGACTGTGATTATAAATAGAAGTCTGCCAGTTTATGCTGAGAATAATATTCCATTTTCTACCCCGATGCCTATGAGCAGTTCCTTTTTCTTTACCTTCACAGCTCATGAGGTTGCTCTTGGTGTTTTTGGTTTGCATCTAATGAGCACCTACTGTGCACAGCACCTGGTTTCCAGGCAGCAGAAGGGGAAGAGTGTGCTGTCTTCGGCCTGTGCTGTTTTATTAGCTCCCATCCACACAGCCACTTACCTACAGGCCCTGCTCGGTCCTCCCCGCTTCATTCCCTGCTTCGTTCTCTGTGCAATTTGTCAAAGCTGCTTTTCCTGTCTTCATGGGCTATGAATGAATGAAATTTGGCTTTGCTGATTGATAGTGATACATGCAGAACTCTCTTCCCCTCCTGCTGATTCGTGTGGTTCCCCAAGCTCCCCCTGGTGTTAGAAATGCTAATGAAGCAGTTCCTCTCTAGTGCAAGGTTTCAGTTGACTTCAGTAACCTGAGTCTCTTGCCATCTGAAATGTTTATATGTAATAAGGTATTCTGAGCATGGGACCATCTTCATATGACTGTTGATCATAGCATATGATCATTGTTTTATCTTATTACTAGTTGCTGTTCATTTTGCACCATGTCCCATTCATCAGCTGAACATTATCAGAGTATAAAGGGGAAAAAGCCTATATAGGGGAGGGTCACAAAAACAGGGGTCACTCTAGTCACGTTTCAGGTGTCCGCTGGTGGTACTGCCGTGTATCCCACAGGTGGGGGCAGCTACTGTATCACATGAAGATTGCTGAAAGCTTTAAAGAAGGGGGAGAAAAATGTCTCCTGGAAGGCCTTATTGTCCTGAAGGACAGAGTAGTTTGGGCTTTCCTGGGACTGAGTATGATCTAAGTTACCAACAGGGCAGAGGTCTCAGACATGAGTCCCCAGCCCTTCTCTCACAGAGGTATCAAGAAGCCCCTTTTGGGGAGCATAACTTACAGCAGAGCGGCCCCTTTCTTCTCACAGTGCCACATCTGTGGCTTCACTGCCACCTTGCACAGTAATTACTGCTACGGCAACAACCAGCGCATCACAAAAGTTTAATTATATTCCTAAGAACTGCTCCTTGTAGAGGCAAAACAATAAGTATTGCACAGTAGAAACATTCCAGTAAAACACAAACAATAGGACCTGGCTCTGCAAGTGCTGGGAGAGCTCCACTTCTGCCCTTCCAATTCTCTAGCAGCTTTTGTCCCTCTCTCACTGCCCCTTATCACCCTCTGCCTTGAGTTATGGTCCCTTTTACTCCTATCTTTCTCTTTCCCTAGATGGTGAGTCCCTGGAGGCAAGGCGAATGTTTTATTTATTTCCCAAGCATTGCTCTGTGCACAAAACAGGCTAGAGATAAGCATTTGTTGATTTGCATAGAATTAAAGTTTGATATCTGGAAAATTCAATTGGTGAATTCAGTGTAGGGGCTGATCAATTGAATTTGAATACCCAGTTGCTGGAGGATGTCAGGGAATGTGGAGTGAAGAAACTGAGATTATGAATCAGGTGATCTTGGTGGGCTTTGAGCAGGAGTGGGTTGAGGAAAGTGGGATGCTGAGAAAACCCATCCTATCCTATCCCCGTCCCTTAAAACAAGAATGGTGCAGAGATAACAGCCAGATCTTTCTCTTTCTTCTCTCTCTCTCTCTTTCTCTCTCTCTCTCTCTCTCTCTCTCTCTCTCTCTCTCTCTCTCTCTCTCTCCCCCCCCCCATGTATTCTAGTGGGCCTGAAGGCTGGCCAAACTCCTGAAGCAGAGAGAAATGTTGGCACACCTGTGCCCTCATCCCACAGAGCCTGCTTAGAGCCGATTCTTTTAGAACCCTTCCTCTGGGAGGCAGCAGCAGCAGCAGCAGCAGCTTTGCTCTCCAGGACTTCTGTGGCAGAAAGAACTTCATTCCCCCAAGTTCTATAAGTACTCCACCTCCTTTCTGAGTTAGTCAGGGATCTGTGGCCCTGATCTTAGCTGCTTCAGGAACATTGATTTATTGTCTTTCATCTTTTTTTTTCTCTCTCTCTCTTTTCAAGTTCAGTGAGCCATATGGGTCTTGTCCTTTGGACCAATATCATATATTCACCCCTTCATTGGTGAATAAGGCCCAGGCTCTGGAATGTCACAGATATGAGGCTTAATCCTGACCCGGCCACTGTATCTGTGGAGATGGGCTAGGCCACGCTGCAGTGATAATCCCACATCTCAGGGACTTAGACCTAAACATTGATTTCACGCTCACGAGGATCCTGGGCTAACTGGGGACTGATGGCCTGTCAGCAGCTGGTGGGCACACAGCAAGAAGGGAATGTTATAAACCTGGCATTTCTTGTAGTTCTCCTGCAAGAGACACATTTGACCTTCACTTGGAGTGTTGCTGCATGAAAAAATGAAAAGCTCAGAAACCCCACTGTCCACGAGATTCTCACCCTTCTGGGAGGAAATCCAGAACCTGGGATCTCTGGACCAGATCGGAAATCTGGCCATGGATAATCTGTGGGCAGTGACCTGCAGAGCCACGCAGCCTGCTTGAACTTTCATTTTAACTGATAAATAAGAGTATAGCACTGACCATTTTGAGGGCTGTGATAATAGAGGCTCACAATACAGGTATCCATTGTCCAGTTCTATGACCTAAGCATATATAGCCCACAGTTTGCCTTTTGAGGTGAGACTCCTGTGGATTGTGTTTCTGTTTCTAACTGGGCTCTCCTAGGATGATTTTTGGAGCTTGTGTGGCTGATCCTCATTCTCTTCTACCAAGTCTTTCAAATGTCAACAGCCTGGCCCAGATATGGGGTGCATGCAGACAATCAAGGATGAGGGCAATAGAATGGGAATCTTGAAGTCTAGGCCTTGAACAGCACACTAACCTCTCTTCTGCAGACTATTGGCTATGCAAGTGGACAGTTAGTCTGGAGGCAATGGGTTTGGACATAGATTCTACAACTTGATGGTGGAGTTGCAAAGTTTCCTCTGGGTGGATGGGGGTGGGTATGGGTTTAGAATCTGAACTATTTAAACAGTCAATTTCCTGTAGGCTATCTTCTGATCAGAATGAATCAAGGCCCTTCTATATGTAAGATATATTTTATTCCCTTTGCAGGTATCTGCCCATCCCCCATTATACACTCTTATTCAATCATGTACTAATAATGCTCAGAACTTGGATTTTTGTCATTTGCATGCAGCTCAAGTAAATCTAGCTATCTGGACACCTGATGACCAAAAAAAGACTACGAACAGTTTCCTACAGACACAGAGGAGGAAGGGCACAGCTGCTGAATAGCACTAGGAGCAGTGGACTCTGCAGGGGAACAGCACAGCCACTGGTCCTCCATCATCCTGCAGTGATGCTGGGTAGACATGGTGCCTGAACTCTGGATTCCCAGGTGGGGACTGTCACTTGATCTGACCAGAGAGCACTTCTGCTCCTTGGAAATGCTCCACATTTCTTGTCTTACATGGCTCGTAACTCTGCCCTGAGACCAGTTTGCTCTTCCATCATGCTGCACATCAACTTCTGAAGAAAGGGACTTTTGCTGGCAGATATCCTGCTTCCTGGTCATAAGATGTTCAAGGTCCAGACACCTTTTTGTTTAACTTCAAAATGATTTATTATCAGTAAATGTTCTATTTGTAAACCTACTGTATATACCCAAGGTTACACCACCATTTCTCAGGGACAAAGGAGTTGCAAGGACCAGAGACATAGTACAGGGGGTAGATATATGCTTGTCTGAGGATCAAATTCTGGCACCTCATATGGTCCCCCAGCTTTGCCATGAGTGATTCCTTACTACTGCTGGGTGTGGTCCCAGGTCCAGGTGCCTTTTTAGTAGTTATAGTATTGAGTAGTTATAGTTCCTTTTAGTCCAGACCAGAAATCTTTATATCAGTAGAACTCACGTTAAAAACATGGTGGAATGTCTATATAACTTATGATAGATAATTTCATGGTCAAAAACCCATCCCCATAATGATGTCATGTCTATGTATCTATGTATCTATTTAGAATATATATATCTATATATATTTATAAACACCCATGACACCATCATCTTAATTGAGATAATAATTATGTATCATAATCAGTGACTTTTGGGCACCTTCCCACCCATGCTACGTCCTAGACCATGGTACACAAATATTTTCTGCTACTTACCTCTATAAATTAGTTTGTGTGAAATAAGTGGAATACAGTTGCATTTCCCAGACTTTTGTATAAACAGACTCATATAGCATTCACTGATAATTTGGGGAACTAAATTTGGACCACAACTGGTGGTCCTTGGGAATTACTCCAGCTCTGTGCTCAAGGGACCAATCCAGAGCCTGCTGTATGCAAGGCAAACACCTTAACCCTTATACTGTCTCTCTGATCCTGTATATTATATCTCTGGTTTCTATTCTATTGTTTATCCTTTGTGTCTTGTAATCATCCACATTGCAACACTTATCAATAACATACCATTTTTTTCTTCTGAGTGGTATTCTATCAACAGACATAGAAGATTTGTTCATTCATTCATTCAACTCTGCTTTGGTGGCTGCCAGCTTTGGGCCATCATGCCATGATGAATAATCACATACCAGCCTTTGAGTGAGCACTTGCTTTCATTTCTCCTGGGTTAGATTCCAAGGAGTAGAGCAATAGGTATATATAACCGCCACCTGATAGGTAGGTATATATTTTCTAGTTTTTTTTTTAAAGAAACAATGTTTTCCAGTAGAGTATATACTTGGGAATTCTTACCAGTAGCATAAGTATTTCTGTGAATCTCAATCCTCATCTTCACTTGGTCTATCAGTCACTTCAGCCAGTTTTGGGGTCACTCCTGCAATGTTGGCCTGACTCTCATGTGTTTCTTAGAAGCTGTCATTGCTTCACTTTACAGTGCCCAGGAACCAGTTCAGCACCTCACACATGCTAGGCATGTACTCTCTTTCACCTGTTCTATCTCCCCTGTGCCTCATTGTGCCTCTATTTGCATTTCTCTAATGATCAAAGATGTGTTAAGTATTTTTTCAAGTGCCTAATTGCCATTGATGTATCTTCTTTCATGAAATGTCTGGTCACATTTTTCTGCTCATTTAAACATTCAATTGTTTGAGAGTTTGTACTGAGAAATCTTTAAATTTTAGGGATACAAATCCTTCTTGGCATTCTGTGATTTCTAAATGCTTTCTCCTCTGCGTGGCTTGTCTTTTTGTTCTTTTCAGTGATTTAGAGGAACCAAAGCTCTGAATTTTGATGAAGCCCACTTTATCAATTTGTTCTAAGGGTGACATGTTGATAATATATTTAAGGTCTTTTGCTATGCTTTCTTCGAAAAATTTTAGGTCTTACATATAAATCTATGATCCATCTGCATCAATTTTGTTTTGGTTTGGTTTTGGAACAACACTGGAGGTCCTCACGGCTTATTCCCAGTTTTGCTTTCAGAGATCACTCCCAGTGGGGCCTGAGGGACCATGTGGGGCACCAGAGATTGACCCCAGGTCAACTTCATGCGAGGCAATTCACTGTATTGTTTCTCTAGCCACTGGATCAATTTTTAAATGTATGGTACAGAGGATAGGTTTAAGTTCTTTTTATTTCACTGATTGAATGTGTATTTTTGTTTGTTTGTTTGTTTGTTTGAGCCATTTGCTGAAAGATGATTTCTGTGTCAAAAACCATGTGTAGGAGCACTTCCAGAGTATTGAAGTGATGACACTTCAATAAAAGCAGTAATAGTGGTGAAAATGACCAGATTTTACCCCAGGGTCCCAATCCCCTAGCTTGGAAACTGACAAATTTGTACCCCTTGAGGAATGTTCATTAAGAAAAAACAGCAGTATCTTTGCCACAATTGGGCTTTGTTTGCTTTTTTTTTTGTTGTTGTTCATTTTGTTTTGTTTTTGAGTGCCAGGTGTTGAACTCAGGGCCTCACCTATGCAGGACAAGTGCTTCATCCTGGAACCAAGTACCCCGGCCTTGATGCCTTTGAATATATTGTCTCTGAATAATTTTTTTTCTCTCTGAATACTTTTAATACTATGCCTTTGAATAAACACTGCCTCCTTTTTAGCCCATCCACCTGGAACAGGAAGAAACTATAGCTATAATGAGTGAAAATTGGAGAGGGTGTGATTGGCAAAGAACATGCAGATTCCCAGGATGTGGGTATCTTGGGGGTCCTGTGTGTGGCTGCAGCAGGGCCTATAGAACTGCGGTGGGAGGGAGCCTGCCATGGGCAGGACTTTTTTTACAGAAAGTGATCGAAGGTCAGGATTGGTGCCTCTATCTTGGGTCAGTGGAGTAGCTGCTGCTGGCATTTCAATGTTTAATCAGAGAGAGCAGAGCATCAGAGCCTCACATGGCTACATGGAGGAGTGTAACACCATGGCAGAGAGGTCTGAGGGGAGCTTATTTTCTCTAGACTGGATTTGTCAGAGTGAGAGAGTGTATATTGGAGATAACCTGGGAATAGCCCTCACACTGCACCTCTCACCAGCTGTTCTGCAGGAGAAAGACTGGGGGTAGCTGCAAAGGCTGTTTGTCTAAGTCCACATGAAGGTTGTCATTCTGTCCAGTCCCAGCTGCTCTCCTGTGAATTCTCTGTGATCTCTGACTGCTCTCCTCCTCCTTTTAAAAATGGGGCCACTGGCTGGAAAGATAGCATGGAGGTAGAGAGTTTGCCTTGCATGCAGAAGGATGGTGGCTTGAATCCTGGCATCCCATATAGTTCCTTAAGACTACCAAGATTTCTGAGTGTAAAACCAGGAGAAACCCCTGAGCGCTGCTGGGTGTGACCCAAAAACCAAAAAATAAAATAAAATAAAAATGGGGTCACATGTTCAGCAGATCTGGCGGTGCCTACTCCACTCCTGGATGTGCTCAGCCAGTGGTGCAGGCTGGATGGTTTAAGGCCCAAGTTGAAGGAGTCTGTGATCTCCCCTGCAGCTCTCTCTGTTTTGTGCAAATCAAAACTCTCAGAGAACAGTCCCATGTTCAGTATCTCCTTCACCTATAGGGGATCCTGGCCTAGGTGGTCCCTTTCTTACCTGGAATATAGAGCCCAGGGCCAGTTGTATCCAGCCCAAGCAAGAAATCGCAGGCTGTGGAGAGGCTGCTTTAGAAAAAGTATTTTTCTGGGGCTCCTTAAATCTTATCAGGGAGGCATCTGATTATGGCATCCCAATGAGGCTCTAATTATGAAAATATCCTGAATTATGATGCTAATAGCAAATTTGCTAAATGAAAATGAATTTTTAAAAGACTAATTTTCTGCTGCCTCTTTCATTGGATTCATTTTCTCTCTGGATATCACTTCATCAGTGGCTAGAACTTGGAAGCCTGGCTTCCCTTTCTGCTTGTGACTTATTTGGTTGGGCATAATCACTTCCCAGAAGTTCCTCAGACCTGTCTGAAAGCATCGCACCTCAGTTACTCATGCTCATTGACTCTAATGCCTTGTCACATACACACTGCCCACTCGTCCTGTCATGGGGAGTCCTTGTAGTTAGCTAGATATACACTCACCATGACAGATGCTGAGACATGTATGAGGGATAGGACAGGGACAAGTCAAACAGGTAGTTTCACCCCGAGAACAGTTCCATTTATTCATCCACTAAAAATCAAGTAGTTTACTGTGATTTAGGCACTGTCCTAAGCCAATGGACACTACTGTGAGCAAAACAATAGCCCTTCTCTGATGGAGATTTACATTCCAGCAAGGAATACCATCAAAAGCTGTCAGAAGCTCCCTCTGATGAGGAAGAGTAACTGAAAGATGGGGTAGCTGGGAAGAGGAGACACTGGTCCAGGAGTGGGAAGGCTGCCTCTGTGGGGTGTCAGGCTATTGTTGGGTCAGTCTTGAGGTGGTGAGATCCTGGTAAGAGTATCTGACAAGGGAGCAGGCAAATATTTTGCAGTGAAAACGGGCTGATGTGTTAAGCTCACTGGGCTGGAGCATTTCAGGGGAGAGAAGATGAGATCCAGCCCCTCACAAAGACTTTTCTGGTGCTGAGTGGTTATGTGGCCATCAGGAATGGTTCAGAACATTATAGTAACATGGTCCTCTTTATCCATTAGTTGCAAGCTTCAATCTGTGGTGAGAAAAGTAGAGGGTAGGAGACCAGGGTAAGGATAGGGGAGATGCCTGAAAAAATCCAGGCAATCATGGATGGCCTCTTGGACCAGGTGACCTGAGGGTGGCACATGGAGGGTGAAAACTCATGGCTATAGTCTGTGTCTGTCTCAAAGATGGTGTGATGGACCATGCTGATGAGGTGAAAGTGGCTTGTGAGGGCAGGAGCAGATTCATGCACTACTAAGCCTGTAGCCTCAGAAAACCAGGAGTGCAGCACTACCCTTGGTTGTCATGCAGGAAAACTAGAAGGAATGAGTTTGAAAAAGTCAGGAATTTATTCTTAGACTCATTGGGCCTGTAGTTTTGTGTGAGTTAAATGGACAGTGGCTCTTTAAACTCTGGTGAGAGAGACACACAGGAGCCACCACCATTCTGATGGCATTTATGGCTCAAGGAAACACATTGAAGTCAGATTCAGGGGTCATGAAGGTACTTTAAATATACATCTATAGCAAAGTTTCTAGCAAGTAAAGGACAACTGTAAACCCTTTCAAATACGGGGACAATTTTCTTAATTTTGATCTCGTTGCTGCGGCTCAGTGTATGTTTTGACTCTGAAGAAAAGGGAGAAAGTTTTTTTCACTCTAAGGAAAGGGAGATTAACATACAATTTCTTCAAAATCAGATTCATTCTGTGATCACCACTCCAGGATTGTTGTTGGGTTTTTTCTATTTCTGAGAGGGGAACAGCCTGAGAAAACTAAAATCTCTGAAAGGTCCCACTGTGTATCATGAAAGGAGAAGATGTTTAAGCTTACCAGGAAATACTTTCTGCTTTTTAAATTGTGAGCAGTTAAGAAAAAGCTTTTAACATCTTAAATATCCTTTAACCATGGATATTTATTTCTGCGGACTGATTTACATGTAATTGGGCACCTACAGATTCTGAGGGAGAAAATGCGTCCTTACTCTAAGCTATAGTGGAAATCCCATGTCGGATACTTTGCAGGGAACAATAAAATGGGAGGAAAAAAAGTATCTGAGTTCAGTTTCTTTTGTAATTAAGCAATATTTTCAAGGCTTCCATATAGATTTTTAAAGCAGAGCTATGGGCTCTATATTTTTCCATCAATTCTAATTACAGCACTCGGTGAGGGGAAAGAAGTGCTTTGCTCACCAAAATGGTTCTTTACATTCAAGGTACTTTAATATTCATTCTGTGATTGTCCACTGCAATATCAGAGCAAGTTGGCAGGCTCCTGGACAGTTGAGTCTCTCCTGGACCTTACAAACTATTGAAGCCCCAGAGCAAAGTCACTCCTGCCTGCCCAGTCCTGTTGAGCCCAGGTATGTGGCACTCTGGGACCTGGCAATTTCTTTACTCTGCTGGCTTCAAGCAGGGTTGTTTCCCTACACAGTTGCAGAGCAAAGGGCCCTAGACAGGTCTGGCTGTGCTCTGTTGCTTTGTATTTCCTCACTGATGGTGTTTCTAGATCTAGATGGTTGGGACAGCTAAGACTTGTGCTCCTGGCTCTCCATACCATTATGTGTCTCAGCTCCTGTTCCCAGCACCTGCATATGGACATTTTGATTTTGCTCTGAGAGTCTTTCTGAGTGTGAACCCCAGGTCTTTAGTCACACAGATGAGGCCACATTCTCAATCCTGCTCAACCCAGAAGAGACCTGATCTCATTGGCAGCTGGCACCGAGATGGAATATAGGTGTTAATTCCTTATCAAGGGTTAACCCTGCTCCAAAGACATCTTATTTTTTACTAACCCCCCTGTGCTCCCTTTATGTGTTTTGACCTAAGGTTAAGCCTAATATGGGCCTGGTTTTGGCCAAAAGTCATCGAGGAAAACAGTGTCACTTCTGATCTTAGCATTTAGTGTGTTGGACAGCTGGAGAGATAGTCCTGGAAGTAATGTGCTTGCTTGCATGTTGTCATCCTTGGTACCACATATGGTCCTAAAGCCCTACCAAGTGTCATTCCTTGAAATGCCTTTGAGCATCAACAGGTGTCCTCATCTACCCCACCCCACAAGATAAAAGTATGTTAAGGGACCTAGAGATGGCTTAAAGTGTTAGAGCTAATTTCTGGCATGTAGACACCTCATGTTTGATCCCTAGTACCACATGAGCCCCTAACAATGGCCTCAAAGCATTGCTGGGGTTACCTGAAGGGTCCCCATTAGCTTTGGGCCTGAGCAAAACCTTATTACCAGACCCTAGTATTGAACTGCTGGTACACCTCCTCCCACAGTGAGGAGGAGAATTGCCAGTAGTTGTCCCCCTGGGCTCCTAGAAATTGTTTTGGAATATTCCTTCCCCGCAGAAGATATTGATGTAACCAGAGAAATTATAGCAGTGAAGAACTGCCCAGACTTATATTGCTCCAACCCAAAGCACTGAGTACAGCAGGAACTGGCGAAGGTGTGGACTGCCAGGAACTTTTATTGCTGATAGGACAGCATTATAGTGTAGTCATTTTGGAAGATAATCTCTTCTTCTTCTTCTTCTTCTTCTTCTTCTTCTTCTTCTTCTTCTTCTTCTTCTTCTTCTTCTTCTTCTTCTTCTTCTTCTTCTTCTTCTTCTTTCTTTCTTTCTTTCTTCTTCTTCTTCTTCTTTCTTTCTTCTTTCTTCTTCTTCCTTTCTTTCTTTCTTCCTTTCTTCTTCTTCTTCTACATATAACATAACATACTCTTTATTTTATTTTATAGGTTTTAGACTATTGTTGGCTATGTTCAGGGCTCACTTTTGACCACACTCAGGAATTACTCCTGATGGTTTTGAGGGAACACATGGGATGCCAGGAATCAAACCCAGATGGGCTGTGTGTAAGGCAAACCTTTTATATTCTTTTTCTGGCCACAAAAAATGAACATACTCATGGAGTATGGACCCAGAATTTGTGCTTCTTGGCATTTTCCCAAAAGAGCTGACCACTTCTATCCACATAGACTCATGGATACTGTAGAAGCTTTATTTAAGCTGAAACTTGGATGTAAGAACTCCAGTGGGTGAGAGGTTGATAATCTGTGGTTCTATCTAGGTAATGGGATATTATTCTACGATAAAGAAAAAGGAGTCATCAAAGCCATGAAAAGAACAGAAGAATCTATACTGTGGATCAATAAAATCTTTATAAAGACCTGCATGCCATATGCCCCAGTCATAGGGTTTTCTGGAAAATGCAAAACCACAGAGACATCAAACATATCAGGGCTGCCAGGCTAAGCCAGGGCAGAGAGAAACAGGTGATTTTTAGGGCTGTGTCAGATACAGTTGTTCAAAGCTAGAAGAGTGTCCACTATAAAGTGAATTTCGATGTAAGCTAAGAGCATCACATGAGTGATATGATGTGTCAACATAGGTTCATTGTTTGTAAGGAATCCACACCTCTTCTGGACAACCTGGATGATGGGAAAGGGGGTTCCCATATGAGGTGCAGGAAACTGGTTTAGGATTGCTGTCAACCTCACTGCTCTCAAATGGTCTGAATAAGAAAGAAAGGGAAGGAAGGAGAGAGAGAAGAAGCAAGGGGGAGAAGGAAGAGTCAGGAATTATTTATTCTCTCTTCTGCTGCAACAAGATAGAAGAGGACAGAATCAATTTCTGAGATGGGGTGTAGTCCAAAAAACCCCATTAAAACCCTGATGAGGAAGTAAATATTGGTTGGACTGAGCACAGATCGGAAGATTCAGATATTATTATTGCTGCAACATAGCAGAACCTCTCCTTAATAATTCCTTCTCTTTTTTGTTTTGTTTGTTTGTTTGTTTTTGAGCCACACCTGGTGATGCTTAGGGGTTACTCCTGGCAATGCATTCAGAAATTGCCCCTGGCTTGGGGGACCATATTGAACTCCAGGGGGATTGAACCACAGTCCTTCCTACGTTAGTGCGTGCAAGGCAAATGCCCTAGCCCCTCTCATACTTCTTAGGATCTTAGTAGTATGATTTGGACTCAAAGGACATATGCTTTAGAGAGGATGTCTCCTTCTGCTTTGTTTGTGGCCATTGTAATCTCGACAGCAGAGGTCTCCAGTGGCAGGTACCTACATGTCCACTGAACTTATTGACCATCAATTGGTTTCCATCCTCATCAAGGATATGCGATCTTCAGTAGAAAGAACCATTGCCCACAGAACATTATGTGCAGGTCATCTTTCACCTGCCTTGGAAAGTGATTCATGACTCTGTAAGCTAATAAAACACCTTGCTGAAATAAAATGCCATGCTTGAGCTTGGGAAGAGCCAGCTATGTAACTGCGTGGCCTTTCCTAGGGAGCCATAACTGTGATCACCAGTTCATTGAGAGCTTAAGTAGAAACCCAACCCCGGGGCCAGTATGTGCCCAGTGCTGTAGAGTCTGTGGGCATCCAGCTGAGAGCTCCACATGCATAACCAGGTGACTGTGTCCTGTTGGCCTGCTCATTTCCTTCTTCCTGGCTCCTAATAGCCTCCAGAGTCTTCCCTCCCTCAGCACCCCTGACCCAGGCTCTAAACTAGGGTGAGGCATTGTGTTTGGCAGCTCACTTGACAAGAGACTCCCAAATTTTGCTGGGGGTGGGTGAGACATATATGAGACATTGTAAACCACCCAAGAGTCTATAGGATTCAGAAAGTATAAGCACATTAAAAGCTATTTTTAAAATTATTTTTGGGTTTGCTCTTCAAGCCTGTGTTCTCCCCTACACATATCTCACTTATTTGTCTCTGTGTCTTTCTGCCTTTCTACTTAGGAGAAATTTGTGTTCTCAACACACATATCTCAGTTTCTTTCGCCTCACATCTTTCTAAATAAGTTTTATTTAAAAAAAATACCTTGCTTTACACCCAAAAAATGGAGGGCAGTGTTCCCTGTGATACTTAGGAGGTCATCAGAGCTATATCCAGTGGTGTTGGGGGCCATGCAGTGCCAGGGATCATACCCAGGAGTTGCATGTGCAAGGCCTCTGTTCAACTGTTTGAACCACACCCCTGCCGTGGAGATATTTTATTCTTTTAGTTTTTAGACAACTGGTCCTTCCAAGCTGTGCTTAGGGTTCTCAGCATTTCTTGGCCAATCAGACTGAAATGGTGATGCTGCTCTTTGGTGGTGCTGGTAAGTGGAGAGCTATACTTGAAAATGTTTGGACAGACCCTGTGGTATTGGGGGTAAAATAGCTGCATAGAAGGCAGGCACCCTTTTTGGGAGGAGGGGGCATACCCAGTGACTCTCAGGGGTTACTCCCAGCTATATGCTCAGAAATCGCTCCTTGCTCGAGGAACCATATGGGACGCCGGGGATTGACCCATCCTGGGTCAGCAGCATGAAAGGTAAATGCCCTACCAAAATGCCATCACTCCGGCCCCAATGCACCTTAACCCTGTTCAAAGCCTGAAGCCCTGAGATTTTTTCCAAAAGGAAAACAGTTGCACTAGATTATATCTCCAATGAGCCCCACCCCCTGCAGGTTTGAGGTCCTTTTCTTCTGGTAGGAGAGAGACCCTGCCGAGGGGGCATCCTGTATCATCCTCTGTAGGAGATGGAATGGATTAAACCCATTGACCTATGACCCATTGACCCACTGGATTATTACCCGTGTCTGGAAGCTTGTTTTCTGTCAAAGGTCTGTGGGGGCAATTCTTTATACCGAGATGATGATATCTGCTTTCATCAGGCTCCCACTTGCAGAGGAGAGTCCAAGAGATTAACAGAGCTCTGGTTGACTGCAATTTCTACACAGCAGCTATGTAAGTGTTTGTCTAGAGCTACCAGGCCGCAGAGGCCACATTCATGCGCAGCTCCAAACTCTCCCCCTCCGGACCAAACATCCCTGCCCTGCAGAAGCACAGCTAGTCCTGGGTGGGTGAATGTCCAGCCTGATTCTTGCCTTGGCTAAGGCAGCCTCAGAGCAGGGCTGGGCCTTTGACTCCCCTTCTCTTTTACATGTCCATTCTGAAACTTGTGTTCATCATAAAATAAAATTTTATTTTATGCTTCCTTATCAAAACAAGGGTGATAGTATGATAATATGAGGCTTTTGAAAGCTCAGTTACTAGCCTCATTGGGATCTTTCCAGTTCAGCCTGCACTCAAGTGCTCACATATGTTCTGTGATGTTCATCAAATGTATAAATGTTCTGTGGTGGGACACAGAACTGGTCAATCACTTCAAAAATATTTGTATGATTTTCCAAATAATCATATTCTTTCCAGCCTTGACCTTCACCCTCACCCATTCTGCTCTATTCTCTCTGCAATTTTGTGGCAAAAACAAAACAAAACAAAACAAAACCCACCATCATTGGAAACTGGAGGGTGATAAGCCTGAGAGATCAGCTCCCTAGCTAAATATCTGGATATCTCTGAGTATCTTCTGCTTGCTAGTACTCAAGAGCCTAAACGGCTAGATTTTGTGTTTGAACTTTGGACAATGTAACAAGTTCTCTTCAATACATGCCATTAAATAATCCATCAAATCTGGCCTATCTTTACTGGCCATAATGTGGAGCATGAGCTGGATAAGCTGGGGTATGAGTGTGGTGATAGGATCTGGGTGCCCTCCAGAGGTGCTTCTGGCTCAGCATAGTGCCTGCCTTTGGACTGTGGTATGGATACCTCAGAGATGATGCATTCCTCTTTAAACTTCTTCTGGAACTCAAACATTAATATTTTTCATTGCCTAAAGACTTAAGCATTTTCCAAAGGCAGGCATAAAAACCCAGAGTAATTAAAATAGTCAACCTGACCAATTTTTTTTCAAGGAAACATTTTACCAGGGACAATGGATTTTTCTCTCCTAACCCCTTCCTTCCTCCGTGGTGCCTGCCTTCAAAAGGTATCTATGTTCTCTGGTTGTCTGATTTGGAGGAAAGTTGTACAAATTCAGATTTCAATTCTGTGTGGGTAAACTCAGAAATGATTAGCCACAATGAAAATAGCTCCAGTGATTTGGCTTGAATTAATATTGCTGTTGAACATTTCCACTGACTGGGAAAGAATAAGTTATGTAGGAAAGGAGGTGGATCAGCTAGGAAGGAGAACATGTTTTACAGATGCCAACAGTTCTTTAGTGACATTCTTTGTTTACAGCATAGCACCTAGATTCTCCCATATTTTGAGAAATGGTAGATTTAAATTTTTTTATTTACTTATTGATTGATTGATTTTTGGGTCACACCCAGCAGTGCTCATGGGTCAGTCCTGAATTCCTCAATCAGAAATTGCTCCTGGCAGGCTGGGGGACCATATGGGATGTCAGGAATTGAACCCTGTCCCTCCTGGGTAGGCCACATGCAAGACAAATGCTCTACCACTGTGCTATCCCTCTGCCCCCCAGATTTTAAGGCAATGCTCAAAAGGTTCAAATTCATTGGCTAGAGGTCATCTATTTGTTTTGTTTCAGAAGGTAAGCAAAGAAAAATTCAAGGCATGTTATAAATACAGCCAGGCACTTATATAAGGCTGGATTCTGGAAATATAATTAATTTTTAATTCAACAAACATCTGTGAATGCCTACTTTGTACAAATACCTCTCTGATAGGCACCAACAAATATTTGCTGAATAAATGATGAATGAATAAATGAATGTACAAGTCCAAGCTAATAAGAAAGTGAGCAGATGTCTTGTCTCAGATTCTCAAATGAAACAAATGATGCAAGCTTCAAGACCATACAGAAATTCTGCACAGGATCTGCCAGAATACCTTTACTTATTACAAAGTCATCTTTATGGAGAAGAGCTTTGTATTATGTTAAGATCAAGTCTAAGAAATGATAAGTAAGTAAATGTTATAGATTAGATATGACGCATCCATTGGTCACTGTCTTCTCTCAAGGGAGAAAATAGTGATTACTGGAATATCTGACTGAATTAAGATTCCTGGATTGAACTGTTCCAGTGCTCATCCTTACACTATCACTACTGCTACTCTTATGCTTAACAGTTTAGCAACTACCTACAGCTGATGATGCTCAGCACTTACTCCTGGCCCTGCACTCAGGGATTACTCCTGGTGATACTTGAGGGACCATATGGTACCTGGAATTAATCCATGTGCAAACCATGTGCAAGACAAATGTCCTACCCATTGTATTAATACTCTGATCCCACAAATACTTTTTTGTTTTTATTTTTTGTTTGTTTTATTTTTGGGGGGGTCACACCTGGCAGTGCTCAGGGGTTACTCCTTGCTCTATGCTCAGAAATCGCTCCTGGCAGGCTCAGGGGACCATATGGGATGTCAGGATTTGAACCACTGACCTTCTGCATGCAAGGCAAATGCCTTACCTTCATGCGATCTCTATGGCCCACAGCTACTTTTTTGAACCCTTGTTAAATATCTGCTCTATTCTTAAGATCATCACAAACTTGGTGCTATTTAATCTTCATCATCACCTTGTAAAATTATTACCTATGTCTTTACAGATCACTTAGCAGAGTCTCTGAACACTTCAGTGGTATCCCCAAGGTCATGCTAATATTCAACCATAAAAATCAGGCTTCAGACACAGGTGAATGTCTCCACAGAGAAAACTCATCTTCTCTACTGTCTCATATTGTTGTCCTCCCTGTTCCTTAAATTTGAGAATGGCCTCCCTGAATTGACCACGTCTCTTTAATGCATTTGCTAATTGCTCCCTCTGCAAGATTTTCTAATGCAGATTCCTTTCTGGATCCATCTGAATGAGCGAGTATAGCAGGAAATGGTGTGTAGATGGAAAGTCAAACACTGAGCAGATGTAGAAAGAAGGCTGCCACAAGGTGCTCAGGAACCAGGCACTCATATTTGTGGTAGTTCCTGTCACTTATTACTGGTCATCCCAGCTTGGATGGGTGGGGTTGAACCATGTGAAATCTGGGCACATGTCCCAAGAGAGCCGAGCTGTTTATAACAGGTAGCACTATGCCCAGCATGGAACTCTGGCTAAGCCACACCTGGGCACACTCTGCCAAAGCACCGGGATGCCAAGGACCACAGGCAAAAGCAATGCTGGTGAAGGCAGACTTCAGTACTGGGCCTCTAAAAGCATGGGTTGTGTCTCTCTGAATTCTGCTTCATTAAGGCTTTGGATGGGAGGATTTTGGGGACTCTTCAGGAACAGACCAGATTGTTGTGGCTGCATGCTCCCATATTATATATTTTACCCATGTCCTTCCCTTTCTCTGTGTTCATTGCTCTTTAAATTTTGTATTTTATTATCATTAATGAGGTACTATGGCTTACAATAGTCTTAATATTTATGCTTTTGTCAAACAAAGTTACTGCATCACTATCTCCACTAAATGCCCGAATTCTCCACCACTATCCTTATGTTGCTTTCATTTCACTCTGCAACCCCTGCCCAAAGCTATTGCTTGGTTAACCTCAGTTCTTATGGTCAAAGTCTAGGAACTATCAATGGATACTACCTCTTCCTCCCATACTTGATTTTGCTCACAAAAATGAGTGAGATTGTCTAACATTTGACTTAATTCACTTAACATAATCGCTATGAATTTCATCCTTATTCTCCCAAAGGGCAAGATTTCATCTTTTGTCACAGCTGTATAGTTACTCTGTTGTATATATATAGACCAGTTTGTCTACTCAGTTGTCCTTGGGCATTTGGGCTATTGCCAGATCTTAGCTACTATAATAGCACTACAGTGAACATAGGTATGCATTTATCTTTTCAAATTAATGTTTTTATGCCGTTGGGTTAGATGCTGAGGAATGGGGATTTGCTGGTTACATGGAAACTCTATTCTTGCTATTTTCCATAGAGGCTGAACCAGAGAACAGTCTCATCAACATGAATGAGGTTTCCTTTTTCACCACATTCCTGCCAACACCGGTTGTACAAAGACTTTTATATATATACATATATATATAATGTTTCGTTTTGATTTGTATTTTTCTTATAATACATGGTATGTCCTTGACTATATCTAGCATTAAAATTAATAAAACAACAGTACACAGATCTAGGATGTTAAATAGTTAATTAAAAACCAAAGTTGAATATTTTACTACATCCCCTTAAAATTAATTGTTGAAGATTTTTTATCTCTCAGTATCTAGCCCTAAGAAATTATACACTTTCCTTTCACATATATTCAATTCTGTTCATTCTTTGTTTTCTGTCTCCTTCATCAGAACCCTTGGCTTTTTAGCACATGGCCTATGATGCACTTTATCCCTGTTGCCCAGTCAGTACAGGGCCTGACTCGATAGGTAATTAGGCTGTTGGAGAAGTCTGTGATGATCAACGAGATGGTTGAGTTAGCTGTAGCTGACAGAAGCATTGTGTATGTTGGCAGAGGAGAGAGGGCGTGGCTATATTTGGTACCTAGAAGTTTTCTGATTCAGTGTCATCATTGTGGGGATTTCTCTGTAACAGCTGTGGAGGGAACTGGACAGCTGGAGGCAGGAATCCTGAGGGAGACCATGATGTCAATAAGGCAGAGCAGAGGTCCTACAGAAGGGTGTATCGGGGAGGAGGGTGAAGGTGACGGAGGGCAAAAGGGAGATTCTGAGGGCAGGGCCTGGTTCTAGACCAGCCAGTGAGCTCAGAGGAGTTCAGAAGGTAATTGATGTAGGAATGTAGGGAAGAGAAGTCCAGTCAGTTTGAACCAGGTGGGGTTTGCAAAGTTTGAAAGCCAGTTGATAGGAATAGAGATTGGTGCCCACATAGAGATACTGCTTTACAGGACTAAGCTGAGGCCCAAGACTTGTGGGACAGAAACAGAGAAAACATTGTTTTGATAACATTGAAGTAATGGGAGGATCAGTGAAGGGAATGTAAGTTTGGAACTAACTGCTGTTTTGCTTCTGTAAACTCTGGTTTTGCTCTAGACATAAAGATGGCCATGACAGGCCTCAGATATGTGGCAGAAAAAACTAGGCCCAGAAGAACAACCAGGCTCTGGAATGTGACCTTGTGAGTACATACCAGGTTCAGTTGGCTGACCACAAAGTGCAGAATGGTTTCAGATAGATAGCAGAAGAATATAGGAACTGAACACTGTACCCTGGGTCTACAAAGATAAGATTTCCCTTTACTAAATATACAGCCAAACCTATGCATTTGTCTGGTACAGTATGAGAACCAATAGTTTTAAATTATGACTATGTGGAGACCCCTAGACTCCCTTTAAAAATGACTTATGAGCTATTGTCGGGGTTGTTGCCTGACAAGGGGTGACTCCACCATGCTGGTAATAAACTTCTCCTTTATGCATTTGCAGACTGTTCATCTCCTTAGTTCTCTGTAGACAGCTCTCTAATCCAAATCTAATGACTAGTTTGTGTCCAGAGAGAATCTCAGGCATTGCCAAAGGCTCAGCATGGTCTGGATGTGGTCAATAAAAATCCTGTCTTTCTGATTTTTCCTTTGCCCCTATTCAACATCTCTCATCCAGTTCAGTGCTCATTTCCTCTTCTTCCAAGCTCTGCCCTCAGCCCTCAGCTCTGGGAGTCCTTAAAGGACAGATTTTAGAATTCCTGTCCCAGGTTGGTGAGAAAAATTTGCATGTGTCCAGTCTGCTTTGATCCCTGGTATTGCATGCCTTCTGAATATCAGGTTGTAAATTCCTGAGCATGGAACCAGGAATAGTCCTGCTGGGTATGGCCATAATGCTCCTCTGAAAAAAAAAATATTGTAAATAAAATTCCTGTCCCCAGGGAACACATCTTTGTGATCCAGAGCAGTTTGGAAACTGAGTGCATTGCCAGCAGGCCATAAAGCCACAGAGTTTGGGGAATTGGTTTTGATGAGTGCTTGAATCCTAAATTCTGGATTTAGAATCCCTAGTTATATCCTGGAGGTTTTCATAGGTTGTGAAACACCTCTGGCCTCGTGAGTTTTGGTGTGTAAAAGAATAAAAAACTAATATGTCTACTCAGAGAGTTGCAGTGATGATTCAGTCTTTGACGGTCCAACTGCAGGTCACTTCTCATTCATAGGGACAGTGAGACTCTGGAGAGGGAACAGATTTGTCTAAAGCCTCTTGACCCATGAAGCAGAATCAGAACTGAGAGGAATCGCTTCAAGTCCACAGGCAGGTTAACCCTTGCAGACTACCTAGAAATCAGCAAATCTAGCATCTCCCTCCTCCCTACCTTCTTCCTGCCCTCTTCAGCAAATCCAGAAGTTGATGAAGAAAGTTTTGGATGATGGGTGTGTGACATGTGTGTGTGAGGGGGGAGTGAAATGAATGTGAGAATGAAGGGTTGTGCATAGGAATAATGATCCTCGGGCTATGGCTCAGTAACAGGGACCTTACTGAATTTCATACTGGAAATGGTGGGAATTGCATTGGAAATGTAGCTTGGGCTGTGTTTTATTAGCTGTTATGGGTGTTTTTGTGTGCCTGTCTGCCTTTGTGAGTAGACATGTGTGTGACTCTGTGAGCGTGTGTGAGCATTCGTGTGAGCATGTCTGTATGAGTCTCTCTGAGTGTATGTGAGCTGATGTGTGTTTCTGTGTGTTTATGTTGATATTAACATGGGAATAAAACCATAGATGCTTCATCTTCCTACTCCTCTGGACAGGCCAGTTAAGCAGAAGTTATCAGAAACATAATCGAACTTATGTTCCACTTTTTCTTCTCTCCCATCCATCGCAGCATAGACAGTGGTGGACTGCAAAGCACCTCATGAATTAATAAAAAGACATCGGCTTATCCAGCCTTTACTGCTGTATTGACTTCATTTTAGGATTTGACCACAATAAACAGCAAAGAACTCATTTCCTGCCTAAAATGCAGAGCAGTTAATCTTCAAGAGGACAGAGAAAACTCTAAACAGGGGCCCTCATTGGAGCAAATGGGGTTATTTTCCTCAGGAGAATTTCCAAGCCGCTGTTCAAAGAGTTGTCTCCTTGTGATCCAGTGTTCTGGGTTCCTGACCTTGCCTGAGTGCCTCCATATCAGTTTTGCCTCAGAAAGTTGGTCTCTATTGGAGATGAGACTTCAGAGAAAAATACTGTGAATGACGTAAGTCTGTGAGTCAGAGTGATGACATGCTTGAAACAAAGTGGGTTCATACATTCCTTCCCTCTCCCTTTCTCTGAGCTTTCCACCTCCAGAAAGAGGCGGCAGGGCTGCATCATTGCTAAAGGTCCTTCTTACAGTAACAACCTCCAGCTTGACTCAACACGTGAGCCTGTGTATAAATGTGTCTCAACATTCGCATGTATGTGTGCATGCGTGTGTATGTGAGTTGTGTGGGTATGTGTCTCATTTTGTTTAAAGCCTGAGGCCTTGGTACCTGATGACCGTAGAGGAATAAGCGTGTTGCTTTCAGATAATTTATGGGCTTATAATCCTTTTCTTGAAATGAACCTAGGATCCTGGTCTCTGGATAATTTTATAAACAGAGCGAAACCCCCCTGTGAGATGGGATGTGGGCTTGGTGCCTGATGTTGCCATAACAACTTGAAGCACTCCTCCTGATTGGTCATATTTTTGTCACATTTCTATTTTGTAAATACATAGGTTGGAATACTATGGGGGGTATTATTATGAATCAGAACAAATATGAAACCTTGGTTCTGATCTTAGGAAGTCACCACCGACTTCCTTTTCTGGTCTGTAAGGCTGGTGCCCAACTCACCCTTTGAGGCCAGAACTGAACTCAAGTTGTGCTGATGTGTTAAGAACCTACTTTATGGGGCCGGGCGGTGGCGCTGGAGGTAAGGTGCCTGCCTTGCCTTGTGCTAACCTAGGACGGACCATGGTTCGATCCCCCGGTTCCCTATATGGTCCCCCGTGCCTGCCAGGAGCGACTTCTGAGCGAATAGCCAGGAGTAACCCCTGAGCATCACCGGGTGGGGCCCAAAAACCAAA
>PVKC010007935.1:0-28825 GCA_004027635.1 Crocidura indochinensis | reverse complement strand
TTATAAGTGAGCACCAGAACTACAAAAATGTAAGCACCATGACAGGAAATGCAATCTCTGAGCAAAGCTATCATAACTTGCATGCCTCTAATAAAATGTTTGAGCCCTGCTAAATACATGTGTAGATACCACAACTAAAGTTATATATATACACACACACACATACACACACACACACACACACACACACACACACACACACCTTGGTTCACAAATGGTCCAGTGTGCATACATTGCAGTTTTATGACTACCAGTGAGATCCAGAGCCAGACTGGTGTGGAGATCCTAGTCATTGCAACAACATCAATAATGAAGGAAAGAGGGGAATAAAAGATAAGTAGGAAGAGCAAACATCTCTCTAAAGAGCAAGACCAAATAAAAAAAAATGATCTCTTTCCATTGAGACAGAATAAAATTCTGTAGTTAGGTTATCCACTTTTCTTCACTTACTCTTTAATTTATTGCAGACAAGTATTAAATAATAAGGGGATATCTATCATTGAAAAATAGTTTCTTTATAAAATTCATTTTGTCAAAAATGATTGAAAATTTTTCTTTATAAAATGCAAAAGTCTCTTCATTTTCTTTTTCTTTCTTTTTTTAATATATTAATAATTTTTATTTTGACAAAAGTGGATTAAAAATCATTCACAGTAGTATTTCAGATACATAGTGACATTGAATCAGGGGTATTCCCACCACCAATGTTGTCCTCCCTTTACCCCTGTTCCCAGCATGCATCCCATATCGCTCCTCCATTACCCCTGGGCTGCTAGTGTAAGTGGTCCCTTCTGTGTGTAGTCTGTTGTAGATTGGGTATCTATTCTGTTGTAGTTGGTTTTGGTTTTGGTGTTCAAGTCTGATCATTTTTTTATTTCTACTCAACTGTTTGGTCTTGGTGCCCTCCATTATTTCCCCCTCAATTTATGAGGCAGAACAAGATGGTTCAAGTTATGTGGTTCTGTTTGAAGCTAAGAAAAAATAAAGGGGGGCAAAAATTCAAACAAGCAAAAAACTGGAGGAGTCCTTCTAGAGATTATAAATATCTGTTTAAGAAAAAAAAGGGGGGGAAGGAAGGAAAACATAAAAATAATACAAGAAAAGTCACCCCCAAAACAAAAACAAAAATTAATGAAATATCTGAAAAGCACCACAGCAATAAAGACTTTTTCTCTAGAGACACTTGAGACTCTAAGTCACAGGAACATAGAATCTAGGAACCAAGGAGTATCTTTTGAACAGCTAATCTTTGCACAAATACTAACTGATCCTAATTTCAGTGTAGGCTAATGAGCAGTAAAATCAAAGTTTATCGACCCATAGTTTCAGGATCTTTGTGTATCTACCTAGAGCTATATCTACCGAACTAATATTCTCTATCTGCTGTCAATGACAGCCTCTTCCAGGATAACTATTAACATCTGCTGGGCTCAGAAATCCACAGAGGCTATTTGAAAACTACTTTAAGCCTAAGACTATGTTCCCCTGTCATGTATGACCAACAATTTTTATCTTGTAATTGAATTACTGTGTTATGTACAGTTACAAAGTCGTTCACGATTGTCTCATTTCCAACAACATCCCTTCATCAATGCCCATTTCCCTCCATCATTGCTCTCAATTTTTCCCTGTCCTTCTTGCCTCAACCCTGCCTGCTTCAATGTCAGATTTTTTTCTCTCTCTACCTCTATCTTTCTCTCTCTTTCTCTCTCTCTCCCTCTCTCTCACACACACTTCTCTTTTTTTCCTAACAAATGCATTGTATTGCATTGTGTAGATGTACCATAGTTTCTTTATCCATTCATCTGTCTTTGGGTACTCAGGTTGTTTCCAGATTCTGGCTATATTGAATACTGCTGCAATGAACATATGAGTGATGATGTCTATTCTGTATCACCAACTTTTTTATGTTGGAAATCTCAATTATTCCTTATTTTTGTTTTTCTTTCTTTTTGTTATGATTAGTAAAACAATACTATTCTTTTGTTTAAATAAGGGTCACATGGAGCAGTGCTCTGTGTGTTTTGGGAGTGGCACATGATACCAGAAATCAAATCCAGGGACTCAATTGTACCTGGCATGCACTTTATCCCTTAATTTAGCTTCCCAAGCAAAATTAGTGTATTTTTGAATAATTGAAAACTATAGAGTTGGAGATATAGGACAGCATTTCGTCCCAACTCTATAAGGTATGAGCAGCTGCTTATTCTCTAGTCTCCATACTGAATGCCTGTTGCTTTTATCTGAGAATCACAAGAGAGGATCCTGGGCCTTTTCAGAGCTGCTTGAAAACCCCATAAAATTAATTAATTGATTGGTGAAAAAAATGTGCATAAAGATCTGCTTCCATTCCCAGCACTACAAAACAAAACAAAGTCAAATTAAGCTAAACATCCCATAAATCAAAAGTGAAAAATAAGCAGGAATTCCCTTAGGGATTTCTAGCTTTTATATATCCTTTTCATCAGTACAATGTTTATCTTCCTAGTTAACCATGTGAAAAGGTAGAGTCAATAATTACTCGTTTGTGGAGGAATTCCATTTCAAATACCTCCTCCTCTTTTTAAAAAAATTTTCCTACCAGGGCTTTCTCCTAAATAAGAAACTCCATTTTCTTTGAACATAGAGAATAGTCATTTATAATCCTGGTTTTGTCACACTCCTGGGTGTTTTTAGCTACAAGGAAGATTCAAGAGGTTGTCAAAACAAAATTAATTCAGATGGAAGCAGTAAATTTATTCCCTATAATGGTTTTAGTAGATGACAAGGAAGGTGGTGTGTCATAGAATAAAGTTAAATAAGAATGCCCCAAATGGTGGGAACTGTGACTAAAAAGATATTTTTGATCTTTGTTTGAACTCTGTTTTGTAAGCTCTACAAGTTTTAAAAGAAGGAACTCTAAAAATTATCAAAATGAGAAAGCCATACATTTGAAGTTCTGGGCATTCCATATTTCTGACAGTTTGAACCAACTGAAGGGTTGTTCTTTTAACATCATATTTAATTTGCACAGGCATTTCATATCTGTCATAAGAAGCTGAATGATGTCAGTGAGAAAAATCTGGTGTTGTTTCATTTTCACAAGTTATTCAGGATCTGAAATGGAGCTGTTTGTTGAGCTTGTCACAGCAGAGAGAAAGAGAGAGAGAGAGAGAGAGAGAGAGAGAGAGAGAATGAGAGAGAGAGAGCAATAATTAGTGATCTGAGAAGCCAGGCTCATCTGGAGGTTAAAAATCAAAAAAATATTTAGTAACAAGTAGAACTGTCAAAGATAAGAAGGCAGTGAGACAAACTACTCAGTCTTCTTGAAAACTCCAATGTCTGGAATCTCTGCAATGATTAATGTTCAGAATTCACACCTGGGGATGGGGAAGATCCCATTGCTTCGTACTTGGAAAATGTGTCTGACCATGGGACTTCTTTTATTCCTAGACACTTCATGCTTTGCCTTTCAGAACAAGAAATTTTCTCCAAATAAAGGATCTTTATTAAACTTATATTAGCTTCTAGCATTATTAAGGTTTCAGATGCACAGACTTTTAAGCCAACATTTGAGTTATTACCAAATTAAGCATGTGGGAAGACTTTGCACCAACAAAAACACTTGAAATACTTAAGGCGACCAGGATTATTTTAGGAATCTTGCCTTATTCTCTGTGCATTTATTTGTTCTCTGTAATGTGATCATCTTCCTTAACACTGACTTAGCATTTATATTTCTTTTTAAATTCCTTCACATATGTTAGTTGGATGTTCCAATAGGATTTGGAGTTTTAATCACTTTAGTTTGTATCTAAGAGGGTGGCTTTGGTGTTCTGACAATATTTATTGACAAAATCTGAGTCCGTTTTTTAAACAGATGACTCTGGTTAAGAGAGAGATAGCACAGCGGCATTGGCCTTGCAAGCAGTCAATCGAGGACCAAAGGTGGTTGGTTCGAATAATGGTGTCCCATATGGTCCCCTATGCCTGCCAGGAGCTATTTCTGAGCAGACAGCCAGGGGTAACCCCTGAGCACCAGTGGGTGTGGCCTAAAAACCAATAATAATAATAATAATAATAACAATAATAATGAAAAGAGTCATTTACAGAGGTCTGATGATGTAACTCTGGAGTAGAGTTCCTCACTTGCAAATATGAGGCCACCATTTGATACCTTCCATTCTCTTGTCTGACTGATAATCATCCAGTATTTGTTTTTCTTCCTCTAGCTTATATTGTATAACATATTGTTCTCCAGGTCTACTCATGTTATGGCAAATCACACAGCTTTGTCTTTTTTGCAGCTGCATAGTATTTCATTTTGTGGGTGTACTCCACTATAGAAGTTATACCACAACTTCTTTCTCCACTCATTTGTCTTTGGACAAATGGGTTATTTCCACATCTTGGCTAATGTATTCAGTGTTACAATGAACATAGGTGTGCACATATCTTTTTAGCTTAATATTTTATATTTAGGGGTAAACACCCAGAAGGAATATAGCTAAAGTGGATAGAAGCTCTCTCTTCACTTTTTGAGAAGACTACATACATATTGATTTCCATAGAGGATGAGACAGATAACATTTCCATTAACATTATTGTTTCTTTATTCACTACATCACCTCTAACACTAATTGTTTCTTATCTTCTTAAAATATGTCATTCTTACTAGTCAATGACATTTTGATTTAAGTCATCCTTTGACCCACATATTTAGGAAGCCCAAAGAATGGTGTTCTTTCCAGCACAATAGAAGCTAGGTGGCCAAACTGTGTCATCAGTTAGTGTGTCATTATCTTCTAATTCTTTTTATTCTGTTTCCATTAGATCTAAAGGTAGGTCAACTCTCTCTTATTATACAGAGACCCTTTATGGGTGGTGAAAAAAATCAACTTATGGCATCTTCCTAAACATAAATATCTTCCTATACTTGAATCCACATTTATATCAAAATCACTAAGGTTAAGCAGAAAAGTTCCAAGTTACTCACCATATCAGGAAACTCTAAGTTATATATAGTCTTAATATTAATACTTTGGACCTTTCCTGACCCCTACTTTTCTCTAGGGCACTGATACAAAGTGAGATTTGATTAGTTTATTCCTTGTCCAGCAGAAGACAACTTCATTGCTTTTCAGAGAATGGTAAGAAAGGTCTGTAATTCATGAACTGATTTGGTAGCCTTAAATTCTTTTAATTCTCAGTTTTCTGGACTATAAAGAAAAGATATTAAATTGATATTCTTTTAAATTCCATTAAAATTTATAATATAATTTATTACATTATATAGTATATCTTAAAATCTATATAAAATCTATAAGTCACTTAAAGTCACCTAAAATTCTATAATGATATGACTATATAATTTTACCTAAACTATAGCTCCTATTCTAGCAATACATTTATCTTAAAAATTAGATGCAAAAGTTCTGTTTTTCACCTTTGTGCCCTGCATTAATATATAAGTATTCTTGGATAGGACTTTGGGGTCCCTTCCCTTTGGCTATTCTTTTATTTTGACCTGAGAAATTTGCTCCTCTTCTGCAAAACTTACATTTCTAAATGTGTTCATATTAAACTGGAAAAGATAATCACTAAAGGATAGACCATTATATGAGATTATAAATAGGAAAACGGGTAGGTGATAGAAGAAACCTATGTGTGTGAAGATACTTTAACAAACAGCAACACATTCTCTTGAGAGGAATTTATTGATTCTAAACCATTCTATTTGAACATTAACTTTTTTTATAGTTCAGAAATCTTTTTTTTTCTTTTGGTTTTTGGGCCACACCCAGTGACACTCAGGGGTTACTCCTGGCTATGCGCTCAGAAGTCGCCCCTGGCCTGGGGGACCATATGGGGCACGGGGGATCCAACCGCGGTCCGTCCAAGGCTAGCGAGGTAAAGCAGGCACCTTACCTCTAGCGCCACTGCCCGGCCCCATGTTCAGAAATCTTTTATTAAAAAAAAAAGCCTCATGCAATAAAGAATGGGTTCCAGCAGCTCAGGCTCCTTTCCATTATTTCTCACAAAGTGTGCTTCTCGAGGTGGAGCAGGCTGGTGCTTCAACTGAGCCCAAGTCCCTTTCTCTTTGGCTTCGTTCTTTTTCTGAGCATTTTCCTTCATCCACTTCAGGAAGATATCTAAACTTTTACAGTGCTTAATATGCTCAATATGAACATTAATTCTCTTGGCAAGAATCTTGCATTTACTTGTTTTTATTTTCTTTTTACAACAATGCCAAGCATGCTGGGTAACATTGTAGACTCTTCCAGTTTTTCCATTGTAACATTTGTGGGCAATCCTTTTTGGACAGTGCCCATTCCCTTTATGTCTACAATATCACCTTTCTTATAAATACACATATATGTGGCTCCATGTTTTCTAAAGGGTCTAGCGGGTGTCCCTCCTTTTTCCCTTTGTGTTGGTCATGACTGTGATTTACTGGAAAAAACTGAAAGATTCCAGCTGAAAGGCTGGAATACATGAGCTGAGAAGCTTCCTCACCTCAAAAACAATAGTGCCCAACCTTGGCACTTTTTTATATATCTTTATTTAAACATATTGATTGCAGACATGATTATGATTAGGTTTCTGTCATGTAAAGAGCACCCCTCTTCAACAGTGCAACATTCCCACCACCAATGTCCCAAATCTCCCTCCCTTCCACCCCACTCCCACCTGTACTCTAGACAGGCTTTCCAGTTCCCTCATTCATTCACATGGTTATGATAGTTCTCAGTCTAGTTATTTCTCTAACTGCACACACCACTCTTTGTGGTGAGCTTCATGAAGTGAGCTGGAAGTTTCAGCCCTCCTCTCATTGTCTCTGAGAATTGTTGCAAAAATGTCTTTTATTTTCCTTAAAACCCATACATGAGTTAGACTATTCTGCATCTATCTTTCTCCCTCTGATTTATTTCACTCAGCATGATATATTCCATGTAAATCCATGTATAGGAAAATTTCATGACTTCATCTCACCTGACAGCTGCATAATATTCCATTGTGTATATGTACCACAATTTCTTTAGCCATTCATCTATTGAAGGTTGTTTCCAGAGTCTGAAAAGTGCTGCAATTAATATAGGTGTGAGGAAGGGACTTTTGTATTGTATTCTTGGGTTCCTAGGGTATATCCTTAGGAGTGATATAGCTGGGTTGAATGGGAGCTCAATTTCCAGTTTTTGGAGAAATCTCCATATCATTTTCAATAAAGGTTGGACTAGATGGCATTCCCACCAGCAGTGGCTAAGAGTTCCTTTCCCTCCACATCCCCGCCAGCACTACTGTTTTCCTTCTTTGTAATGTGTGCCAATCTCTGTGGTGTGGATGGTATCTCATCGTTGTTTTGATTTGCATCTCCCTGATGATTAGTGATGAGGAGCATTTTTTTCATATGCCTTTTGGCCATTTGTATTTCTTTTTTTTTTTTTTATCAAACTGTATGTCCATTTCTTCTCCCCATTTGTTGATGGGATTAGATGTTTTTTTCTTGTAAAGTTATGTCAGTGCCTGCATATTTTGGATATTACCCCCTTATCTGAACGGTTTATGGTTGTATCTTGGGCACTATTGCTTTTGAGGTGATGAAGCTTCTCAGCTTAATGTATTCCCATATGTTTATCTCTGCTTCCACTTGTTTGGAAAGTGCAGATTCCTCCTTGAAGGTGCCTTTAGTCTTAATGTCATGGACTGTTTTACCTACGTGTTGTTCTCTATACCTTATGTATCAGATCTGATATCAAAGTCTTTAATCCATTTGGATTTTACCTTCTTACTTGCTGTTAACTGTGGGATCTATGTTCGCTTTTTTGCAACTGGGTGGCTAACCAGTTCTTAGAACATCATTTGTTGAAGAGGTTTTCCCTACTCCAGTTAGGATTTCTTGCTCCTTTGTCAAATAATTGGTGATTGTATGTCTGGGGGGCATTCTCTGAGTACTCAAGCCTATTCCACTGATCTAAGGGTCTGTCTTTATTCCAATACCATGCTGATTTGATAACTATTGCTTTGTAATGCAGTTTAAAGTAGGGGGATGTAATGCCTCCCATATTCTTTTTTCCTATTATTGCTTTAGCTATTTGAGGGTGTTTATTGTTCCAAATGAATTTTAAAAGTGTTTGATTAACTTATTTGAATAATGTCATGGGTATCTTTAGAGCGATCACATTAAATCTGTATAATGCTTTGGGGAATATTGCCATTTTAATTATGTAAATCCTGCCAGTCCATGAGCAGAGTATGTGTTTCCATTTCTGTGTGTCCACTCTTTTCTTGGAACATGGTTTTATAGTTTTTTGTATAAGTTCTTCACATCTTAGGTCAAGTTGACTCCAAGGTATTTAATATTCTGTAATTGGGAGTGCCTTCTTGACTTCCATATCTTCCTTATCATTATTGGTGTATAAAAAGGCCATTGACATCTATGTGCTTTTTGTAACCTGTCACTTTTCCATATGAATCTATTGATTCTAGAAGCTTTTGAGTAGTCTCTAAAGTTTTCTAAGTAGAGTATAATGTCATCTGCAAACAGTGAGAGCTTGACTTCTTCCTTTCCTATCTGGATTCCTTTAATATTCGTAGTGAATGATCTTCTTGATGATACTATTTGCCAGGATTTTGTTGAAGATATTTGCATCTGTACTCATCAGGGAAATTGGTCTGTAATTTTCTTTTTTGGCAGTATCTCTGTCTGGTTTTGGTATCAATGTGATGCTGGTTTCATAAAAGCTGTTTCGGAGTGTTCCTGTTTTTTTTTTTTTTTCAATTTCATGGAAGATCCTGGCTAGTATTGGTAGTAATCCCTCTTAAAAGGTTTGAAAGAATTCATTCGTAAATCATCGGGGCCCCCTGAGCTTTTCTTTTTAGGCAGACATTTGATTACAGTTTCAATTTCCACAATAGTGATGGATGTGTTTAGTTATGCTACATCTTCCTTACTTAAATTTGGAAGGTTATAAGTGTCCAAGATTTATCCATTTCTTCTAGGTTCTCATGTTTAATAGCATAAAGTTTCTCAAAGTAGTCTCATTACCCTTTGGATCTCTGCAATATCTGTCGTGATCTACCATTTTCATTTCTAATATGAGTTATCAGGTTTATCTCTCTCTTGTGAGTTTTGCCACTGGTCAATCAATCTTGTTTATTTTTTCAAAAAACCAACGTGTGCTTTCATTGCTATTTGGTTTTCCACTTCATTGATTTCTGCTCTCGGCTTTGTTATTTCCTTCTGTCTCCCTATTTTTGTTCCTTTTGTTGGTTATTTTCTAATTCTATGAACTGCTATTCATTAAGCTATTCAGGTATGCCCCTTCTTCCTTCCTGATGTGTGCTTGCAAAGCTATAAATTTTCCTCTCAGGACCACTTTTGCTCTGTCCCATAAATTCTGGTAATTTGTTTCTTCATTATTATTTGTTTCCAGGAAAATTTTTGATTTCCTCTTTGATTTCTTCTCGGAACCACTGGTTCTTCAGTAGCAGGTTGTTTAATTTCAAATTGTTAAAGCTTTTCTTCTGTGTGGCTTTGTAGTTCACATCCAATTTCAGAGCCTTATGGTCAGCAAAGGTAGCCTGCAAAATTATTTTTTTGTTTTTTTTTTTGTGTCATACCCAGCAGCACTCAGGGGTTACTTCTGGCTCAATGCTCAGAAGTCACTCCTGGCAGGCTCAGGGGACCATATGGGATAGCAGGATTTGAACCACATCCTTTTTCATGCAAGGGAAACACCTTGCCTCCATGCTATCTCTTGGCCCCTCCTACAAAATTTCTATCTTCTTGATTTTATGGAGGTATGTTTTATGTGCCAGTAAGTGGTCTCTCCTGGAGAATGACCCATGTACATTGGAGAACAATGTGTATCCAGGATTTTGTTGGTGGAGTGTCCTATATATGTCTATTGGTCCTCTTTCTTCCATTTCTTTTTTTAGGGCTAGTATATTTTTGTTGGGTTTCAGTCTGGTTGATTTATCAAGTGTTGACAGGGCTGTGTTGAGGTCTCCCACTATTATTGTGTAATTATTGATGTCTTCTTTCAGATTTGGCCCCCACCCCAGCTTTTTTAAGGGTTTTGTTTGTTTGAATATTCCTCAGCCTTTTATTTTGAGTCTATGTTTGTCTGACTATTCAGGTGTGTTTCTTCTAGGCAGCAGAAGGTTGGGTTAATCTTTTGACCCATGTTGCCACTCTGTGTCTTTTAATTGGTGCATTTAGTCCATTGACATTGAGGGAGATGATTGCCATAGGATTTAACGTCATTTTGTGGATAAGTGTGCTGTGTTTGTTGGTCTGTCTTGTCTTAATGTAGACCTTCCAATTTTTCCTTTAAGGCTGGTTTTGCATCTGTGATGTTTCTGAGCTGTTGCTTATCCATGAAGCTATGTATCCTTCCTTCAAACCTAACCATGAGTCGTGCTGAGTGCAGTGTTCTTGGTGAGGCATCCATTTCATTCAGTCTTGTCACAATATCCCCCCCCCCCCAAAAAAAAAAACCAATATCCCACCACTGTCTTCTGACCTTGAGGGTTTCTTGTGCCATGTTTTCTGTATGTGTTAAGGATGCTCCTTTGAACGTAATTTCCCTTTTTGATCTTGCTGCTTTCAGTATTCTATCTCTATCTGTGGGATTTGTCATCATAACTAGGATGTGTCTTGGGGTGTTTTTCTTTGGGTTTCTTTTAGCTGAGACTCTTCGGGCATGCAGGATTTGATTGCATGCAGTTTTTAACTCTTGGAGTGTCTTTGTGATGATGTCTTTGACGGTTGATTCTTCCTGGGAATGTCCTAACTGGGCCTCTGGGACTCCAATGATTATTATGTTGTTTCTGTTGAGTTTATCAAAGACTTCTATTTTCATCTGTTCACATTCTTTGAGTACCTTTTCCATTGTACGATCGTTTTTCTTAAGGGTCTTTTCCAGTTTCTTCTGCTCTATTGCGTTTTCTGCATTTCATCTTCCAGCACGCTGATTCTGTCCTCAGCTGCTGTTAACTTGCTTAAGAGGCCATTCACTGAATTTTTCAGGTGAGCTACCAGGATTTTCAGATCTGTTATTTCAGTTTGGAGTTTTCTGATTTCTGTTCTTGTGGTCTGTTCAGATCGATCTATGCTTTTTTGTTTCTTTTTTGAGTCTATGAACATCCTCTATATTTCTATTCTAAACTCCATATCTTAGAAGTTAATCAGGTGGTTGGAATTTTTTGGGTCATCAGGGCTATCATCTTCATTCTCTTTGCATGGTGTTTGCCTGCGATGTTTCCCCATTGTCACGCTTGTAGTGTGATTCTTTTCTGCATGTTGTGTTGGGGTTCATTGTTTAGAAAAATAATGAGTGGCAGCAAAGTGAAATGGAGTGGCCTTGCTCTTCTGAGGTCTTTAGGTGACAGTTTTTTGGAGAACCATTCCTAACCCTCTGAGCAGAGCTTGAGGGAATCAGAAAAGAGACACAAGCAAAGACAACAGATCCCTTCAAGTTCTCAGAGTCATCAAGGGAAGATCCTCCACAGACAGATATCAGCTCTCTGCCTGGAGATCCCAACGGCCAGTCCTTACTCACTGGGTCTTTCTTGGCCTCTTGGGCTTGTGCAGCTCAGGAGGCAATTTTTGGGTGGGGGCGCTCATCCTAGCCATCTGAATATTAACTTCTTATGAAATTGAAAACATTGATATTTATTATAGCCTTTATGCTAGGCACTGAACTAGGTTCGATAGACTAAATTCTTATTTATTTTTAAAGATTGTGTCATAGGATAATTTTTTATTTAAATTTTATGTTTAATGACTTCATCCCTCCTCATAGCTGTATATTACATTGTGTATATGTACCACAGTTTCTTTAGCCACTCATCTGTTGAAAGGATCTGAGTTGTTTCTAGATTCTGGCTATTGTAAATAGCTCTGCAATGAACATAGGTGTGCAGAATGCATTTTTGTATTATTTTTTGTGTCCCTAAGTTACATACACATGGATGCACATGGAAATTATTATACTCAGTGAAATAAGTTGGAGGGAGAGAATAGAGACAGAATAGTTCCACTCATCTATGGGATTTAAGAAAACTAAAAGTATTATCATAATAGTACACAGAGACAATAGCGATGAGTATTGGAAGGACCAGCTCATAATAAGAAGCTTACCACAAAGATTGGTAAATGCAGTTAGAGAAATAAATGCACTATCATGACAATGGTAGTTGTGATAGAAATTGAATGCCTATCCAGGGAAAGGAATGATAGTGTAACACAGCGGTAGGGCAGTTGCCTTTTGCATGACGGATCCAGGACGGATCCAGGACCGACCTTGATTAGAATGTCTGTCTTGAATACAAACAGGGCGTGGGGAAGGTTGGAGATGGGGGCTTCAGTGGTGGGAATGTTGCACTATGAATGGGGTGTTTTTATGACTGAAACCCAACTACAAACATGTATGTAATCATGATTACATGTATGTAATCATGTATGCAATAAAAGTTATTATTTAAATACTTTTTATGTTTAAATAGGATTAAAAATCATTTTCTCACTCAGGTAAGAAAAGGAGGACTTCTTTAAGGAAGTGACTTCTTGCCAAGCAAACAATAATTGATAAGGGAACCTCAGTCAGGAGGTTAATCTCTATTCAGAACAGCTCATCATTTGAAGTCTTTTTCTCTGTTCACTATTTTTGTCCAATGGAAAATAGTTCAACTCTGTCCTGTTTGAAGGAAGACCTTGATTGAGGCATACACATAATTAAAAAACTGAATTTGAAGTCTCTAAGTAAATGTGACTGCTTCATAATAGCTAAAAAAAATTAATGAATTTGCTGAAGGGCTCTCCAACTAAGGGCAAGAAAAAAAAGGCCTGGCAGTTCTTTTAGAATTTATTAATATTTATTTGGAATCCATTCTTTAGAAAGAAGGAAAGAACATAATCACGAAACCTGCTCTTTCCTGTAAAGACCATCTGGAATCTCAGGTATGTATGCCAAATTACATGATTAAAATAACACGTACAAGGGCTGTTCCTTTTTTACGTTGGAAAATCTGTCTATTTTTTTCACACTTTCACCAAATCAATGTCTAGAGGAAAAAATTATAAATGTATCATAAATATGTCCTCTGTTGTTTCTGCTTCAAGTTGTAATTAAATTAGTTCTAAATCTCATTTGAATATTTTGAAAATTTCCCAGAAAGAATAACATAAGCAATAAGAATTAAGGTTTTTTTCTTCCCTAAAGGAGGACACTTAAATCTTTTCTTTTGCTGAACATTCAGTGCTTCCTTTATTGTCCATTCCACACTTTGCTTTCTTTTGCCACTCCCAATCTCAAGATCATTTACCTTGATTCCAGCTTTCTCCCCCAACCACTTTTTCTGGATCTTTTGTTGTTAAGTGTAAGTGGGCATTCAAATCATTGAACTCCCTGTGAACAGAATCTGTTTCTCTCTTTAGTCTAGCACAGCACTTTGTATATAGAAGGTGTTCTATATACATAGAGATAGGCTGTTCATTGAGCTGCCTATCTCTATGAACCAAAAAGAACAAGCAGCAAATAAACAGAATTTGTTACTGTGAACCAGTTTTTAAAAGTAATCTTAGGAACTACTTAAAGGAGACTATGTCCATGCCAATAATTATCAACTTGTCAGGGGTCTCAAACTCAATTTGCCTGTGGGCCGCAGGAGGCAAAGTCGGGGTAATCCTTGAGTGCAAAGTCAGTAGTAAGCCTTGGACATTGGGGTGTGTGACCCAAACAACTAAAACAAAACAAAACAAAAAAGATTCCTCTAGGGCAGGGCCACAAAATGTTGTATGGAGGGCTGCAAATGGCCTGTGGGTCGTGAGTTTGAGACCCCTGGTTTAGATTAATTCTATTAATAAAGCCACTTTACCCAATTGAAAAGTTCATGCAAGCACTTTCTCTATTCTATAGTTTAGCTACTTGGAAATGTGAGAGTGGGTACAGAAAATACTAAATTTAATATAAATATGGACTAGATTTTTATATATTTTAAGTGATACATTTGGCTAATGAGCATGAAACGAATGAGTACAAACCACAGGACTAGTAAAATTTCAATTTAAGCAATACTCCAAGTATAAAGTTGGAAACCACTTTAAGAATTATTTTGCCCATCTTATTTTAGGACTTTGAATTAGTATTCCGAATATGCAACTTGATGAAATTTTTAATAAATACTTTTCAGACTACCTCATGATATATTTGTGTCTAATTTAAATGTCATGATAAAAAATAAGTTTCTTTTGTTTGGCTTTTTAAATGTCAAATGCTATTATAGTAAAATATTCTATCTTTTGGAATAACTTAAGTTTTTAATTAAACATATTTCTTTCATAATAATCTGCTTAATCAACTGAATTCTGTCTCTGCCACTATTAAGTGATTAATCTTAAGAAAATTTAAATTTTCCAAATGTCATGCCCCCCATTTTAAAATTTTGGTTCTTAAAGAAGACCAGAAAAAATGTACGTGAATACTAAGACAGTTCATTAAAAGTATTATCTCAATAAATTTTAATTGCTTTAGAAATGGAAGGAAAAGGAAAGAAGTAAGGATGGGAACAAGGATGGAAGAGAGGAAGGAAGAAGGAAGGAAGGAAGGAAGGTAGGTAGGAAGGAAGGGAGAAAGGAAGGTAGTAAGGGAGGAAGGAATGAAAAAAGGAAGAATGTAGGAAGGAAGGAGGGAGGGAGACAGCAAGGGAAGGGAAGAAGGGGAAGAAAGAGAAAGACAAAAGAAAGAAAGAAGAAAGAAAGAAAGAAAGAAAGAAAGAAAGAAAGAAAGAAAGAAAGAAAGAAAGAAAGAAAGAAAGAAAGAAAGAAAGAAAGAAAGAAAGAAAGAAAGAAAGAAAGAAAGAAAGAAAGAAAAAGAAAGAAGAAATAAAAAGAAAGAAAAAAGAGAAATAAAGAAAAAGAAAGAGAATAATTTACCACTCGATTATTTTTCCTCAACAAATCTCTTTAAAGTATCTTTCAAATCTTCATGCTATTCAAATTATCCAATATTCTTATTATTCTTATCGACCCTAAACTAATCTTTCCTAGTCACTGTGAAATGGAATAATCCAAAAGAATTAAGATAGTTTTTCGTTTTTATGATGATTTTAAGCTTTTGAAACAAGCTGAAAGGAACTATACGGCACAGGAGATCACATTTGAAGTAAGTTTAAAAAAGTGCTGGCTGACAAGTCAGTGTTTTCCAGAACTGAGAAAAACCATCTGTCCTCTCCATTACAACAATAAAATGTATTACCTATCTTCTCTGTTCCAATTATTTAACAAGTTCTCATGACTCCTCTTAATCTGGACTCACAGAAAAGCATAGATAAGAATTCTAGAGGAACTGGAGGGATGACGTGAAGCGGTAAGGTCTTAATAGTGCTAGCCTAGAACTGACCACAGTTCGATTCCCCACCCCCCTCCCCCCACCTTCGTCTTATAGCCAGGAGAGATTTCTGAGCGCATAGCCAGGAGTCACCTTGACTGTCACTGGATGTGATCTAGTGACAAAACAAAACAAAACAAAAGTCTAGAGAAATACAATATTTTGGTCTTCTTTCATAATGCAAAGGGACACAAATGTATGTGCATGTGTGAGTGTATGTGCTAGTTGCTCTAGTGTAGAGAGCACATCTGTACACAATAATGATAAGTTAGTTTATCATGATTATTAAAACTTTATAAAAGAAGTACTTTGCTGTGGAACAGTCTCTTGGTGATCAACATTATGTTTTAAATCTGTTTATAGAAAAATTTTCACACCAACTTCACACACCTGTAGCCAGCCTTAAGATTATTTTTTATGTCTATGGCAGATATGAACTGATTCGATAATTTTGGGGAATTGTTAGCAAATTTATTTTTGGGGAATTATTTTATTTTTATTTTTTTTTGGTTTTTGGGCCACACCCAGTGACGCTCAGAGGTTACTCCTGGCTATGCGCTCAGAAGTCGCTCCTGGCTTGGGGGACCATATGGGAAACCGGGGAATCGAACTGCCGTTCATCCTAGGCTACCGCAGGTAGGCAGGCACCTTACCTCCAGCGCCACCGCCCGGCCCCTTTTATTGGGGGGGGCGGGAATTATTAATCCAACATTTATTAGCAGTAACAATTGAACTAATTAATATATAATATTTTATATTACTAAGGAATAAGAAATTGCCATTACATGAAAAAATACATGGCAACCTTTTGCTCTGAACAACTGTGAAAGAGCATACAAAAAGGGAGAAAAAAGGGGTTGGAGTACAGCCAATACAGACCTTGCCTTGCATGCAACTGAGTGGAGTTTGGTCTCCAGCACTATGGGTCTTTGAGCCTGCAAGAAATGTTCCCTGAGCATAGCTTGAAGTGGCCCACAGCCCCTACCCAGGGACCAGTACACTAGCATTCTAGGGGGTAAAGGAGGGAGATATGGGATGAATGCCTGGAACAGGGGTAGAGGGAGGACCACACTGGTGGTGGGAGTTCCTCTCATTCGTTGTCACTATATACCTTAAATATTACTGTGAAAGATTTGTAGTTTACTTTGGTCACAATAAATACTGAAAAAGAAAAAAAATAAGAAATTGCCATTAAATATGGTAACATTAATTAAGTACCTTGCTTCATTCAGGTTTTGAGCTGGTATTCTAGGTATTGTGTGCTTTTTATATGCCTTCCATAACTGAATCATCAGCAAACCACATCACCCTCATTAAAAAGGAGCGGGATTGGGACAAGCGTTAGGGTGTTTGCCTTGCACATGGCTGATATAGGAAGGACCTTGGTTCGATCCCCAGCTTCCCATAAGGTCCCTCAAGCCAGGAGCGATTTCTAAGCACATAGCCAGGAGTAACCCCTGAGAGTCACAAGTGTGGGCCAAAAAGCAAAATAAATAAATTTATAAATAAATAAATAACATTATTAAGTTGTTCATGATTTATTAATTTACTTTTTATTTTATTATTTTATTTATTTTTTATTTTATTTTGGTTTTTATGACACACCCAGTGGTGCTCAGGGGTTACTCCTGGCTATGTGCTTAGAAATTGTTTCTGGCAGGCTTGGGGGACCATATGGGATTCTGAGAATTGAACCAGGGTCAGCTGCTTGCAAAGCCTGCTGTGCTATGGCTGTGGACCCTACACCTCCATTTTAAAAGTAAGAAAATAAAGAAAAATCATTTTTATCAGTTATGCAATGATTACATTGTAAGTTTATAGTTTAAATTCAAGTAATTTAACTTTGCAACCAAAGATTTTTTTTCCCCTCAGCATCTGTCTATTTCTCATTATAGCTCCCTAGGGCTTAAATGTGCTGACTCAAGGATTCATTTAGATTTCAGTCACACCAAAATCCTCAAAACCTCTATAGTTAGATCTAATATAGCTTCCCAAACTTATCTTGTTTTAAATCCTTTGTGAATTGGATGCTTAGTCTAAAATGTTTTACTTACTTTTCCTTAGACCAGTTCTCAATCATTTTGCATTTATTTATTTATTTTATTTTTTAATTTTCTTCTTTTGTTGTATGATACATAGACTGTTCCCCCACTCCTTTTTTTTTTTCTTTAAACTTTTTTTTAACAACCCAAACTGTCTTCCTCTGCCACCACTCCCTGTTTCTCAGGTATTCATAGTCTTTCACCTTTGTCTTACTAATTAGCAAGCTCTGGGGTGCAAGCAGGTTTTTTTTTTTAATAAAAAATAGTTTAATTTTCCTTGTAAACAGAGTTTTAGCAATCTGCTAGTCAGTCAGTATCATTCCACACATTCTCAAATTGTTCTTTGTATGAAACGTTATTATGCATCTATTTGCCATAAACATTCTTATAGTATTTTCATGCATTTTGTTCTAGTAGATGAAACTGATTATTTTTAGCATGAAGGTTACTAAAGAATTTTCAAGACAGAAATTGGGTATACAAATGAGTGGCACGAGTGGTAAATCAGGTTAAAGTGTTTTTTATTATAATTACTTTATTTATTTATTTATTTATTTACTTGATTATTTACTTGGTTACAAAATTGTTCATGATTGGGTTTCCATCAGGATGTACATCACCAGTGCATTTTTCCACCATAAATACTCAGTCTCTCTCCCATCCACCCACCACCTTCTTGCCTGTTTCTGGGGCAAGCACTTTACTTCTCTCTTTCTCTTTGACTTGTTTGACACTGTAGTTAACAGAGTTAATGACACTATTATTAAAAGAGGTACCATGCATGTCATTTTATCCCCTTTCACTACCCAGTTCTTGTCAAAAGTGATTAGTTCCAACTATCATTATTATTGTGAATGCTTTTCTACCTAATTGCACTCACTGCCCTTAATGGCAAGCTTCCTACCATGGGCTGTTTCTCCAGATCTTCATCTCTAATGTCTCAGGGTATTATTGCCATTACTTTTAATAGTAATAATTACCAGCAATTAATTATTAATAATTAATGGTCATTTTATCACCATTATTTTTTCTTGTATTTCATTTATGAGTGGATTATTCTGTTTCTATCTCTCTCCCTGTGACTCATTTCACTCAGTACAGTAATCTTCATATCCATCCATGTATAAGCAAATTTCATGATTTCATTTTTTTCTACAGCTGCAGATGTACCACATTTTCTTGGTTAAAGTGTGGTTTAAAAGGAAAATTTCTGAGGACTTATCCTAGCACAGTCTGGCTATATTATTTTTTAATCAAGTTTCTTTCTTATTTGAGCTTACTGAAATTGTATTTACTAGATTGTAAAAAGTAACTGCATGATGGATCTTATAACTTGACTTCTATTTGTTGCAATCTCATATAGTGTACACAAATACTCTATTTGTGTTTTTGTAGTGATAAACTTGCTCACATTTCAGTTCTACATCTGCTAACATATGCCACTCAAGACAGGCTATTTCACCTATTTTTATTCTATGTTATCCCAAATATAAAATAGAAATAAAAATACCTGACTCTGGATCACAGTAAGAGTGAATGATATAACATTGCAAATTACCGGATACTTAGCACCAGGTCAATATCATGCTAATTTCCCTTCTCTGTGTAGGATGACTTCTCTGTATTGCAAAATTCTGGATCTTCATATGACCTAAAGAAAGTAATTACATAGAATTATTCAGGATTGTTGTTGTTGTTGTTGTTGTTTTGGGGCCATACATGGTGGTACTCAGAAATTACTCCTGGATACAGAAATCACTACTGGTAGGATCAAGGTACCATATGTAATGCTGGAGATTGAATCAAGTTGACCATGTTCAAGGTAAGTGCCCTAACTGCTGTGCTATCGCTCTGGCTCCAGTTCAGGTTTTTTTCAAAGTCTTTAGTATTTCTTATTTTAGAAAATTTAGTAGACACACCTGCATATGAAAATCCAGCATTCTTATGTCTTGAAATTTGAAGTGTGGATGCACGCCATTATCTTTCCTTTATTTGCTCTGAAATCCTAGTTCTCAATGTGGTGTTACAATATTACAATATTACTGTTAAAATATTTATTCAACATATACTAAGAATGAGCTATTTTATAAGAACATCACAATATATTTACATTGGTCATATATAGAGCACAATTATATAGGTTTATTTAGAGATTTAGAATTTAATACCTCTAATTACATCCATGTGCACATATACACACTTAACAGTTTTGTGGTACAGGTTTTCCTCCTAAACAGATCGAGTCCAGTCATTAGAGTTATTTTGACAGAGAAAATGTAATATAATACATTAAACCAAACAGTGATACTAAGGTCTCAAAAGATGTAGCTGTAGAGAAGGAAGATGTTGGAATGACTAAAATTTTACGAGATTGAAGTCCTTATGAATCTGAAACCCTCTAGAATAGAGGTGCTTCCTAGGCTTGTGCTTATAAAGAACTATGGCAATTATAAGCTATGAGAAACAATATGAAGCTAGTTGTCAGACTTGATGACCTATAAATCGGAAGCAATGAGTTTAGGAAGAAATGGAAAACCAATCTAGAAGAACTAAATGCTTCCTCTTCCTCTAGTCTTGGAGTCCCTTCTGACATCTGTGAGCAAAGCCTGATGAGAAAGGAGAAATATCATTTATCAAATTCAAACACTAGCAGGGAAAATATACAGTTGAAAGCTGTAGAACAGTATTTCAGCAATCAATACCTTTTTGGCTATTTAATCTATATATAAACACTTTTCTACACCTAGTTTCGAACAGTCATCAAGCAGGTGTATACTTCCACTTAATAAAATGCAACTATCTCTTCATACCAATAAAACCTTGCTCTTGACAAAGGGAAGGAGATCCATAGTTCCAAATATAAGTGTTAGAGGGGGGAGGGGAAAAGAAAGTCCCAGAACCCATCTCAGATGTTCTGAGAAGCAAACAAGTTCATTTTTGTGAGATTGTGCTAAAGGTGCCTGTATTCCTTTCTTTTCTTTTTTCTCTCTTCTTCCATTGTTTCTTCCTTCTTTTCTTCCACATACTTTTTGACAGTTCGTGTGTGTGTGTGTGTGTGCGTGTGTGTGTATGAGTGAGTGTGAAAGAGCACTTGTGCACATACATACATTTATCTCTTGAATATACTTGAATACTTTCATGAAGCAATTGATATATAGGGAAAAGCCATTTTTCCCACAAATACTCCATATTTATAACCTCACAAATATATTTTTGCTAAGATTATTTTAAAAAGTTCTTCCTAATCCTGACAGCAACATTTTCCATATCTGTACTTATTTGTTGGATAACTAAATTGTATTTTATAATTGTAATTGCACTTATTATTAAGTTTATTAACATTTTAGTTATTTATATTAATCTTGTTTTCTTTTATCCTTAGGATTAGATATTCATCTTCCAAAGTTTTAAATGATTATTTTTACCTTTTTTTTTCCAATGCCAGGGATCAAGCCTAGAGTCTCACATATACAAAACAAGTGCTCTGTCTATTGAGCTGCATTCCTACTAGTTTTCAAGGATTTTTTTTTTGTTTTTTTTGGGGGGGCCACAACCAGTGATGCTCAGGGGTTACTCCTGGCTATTTGCTCAGAAGTCGCTCCTGGCAGGCACAGGGGACCATATGGGAAACCGGGGGATCGAACCGAGGTCCGTCCTAGGCAAGCGCAGGCAAGGCAGGCACCTTACCTCCAGCGCCACCGCCCGGCCCCAAGGATTCTTTTTTATATTAAACATTTTCATTGTACTAAAACTTGAAATTTTCCTCCAACACTCTATTTTCTCTTTAAAATGTGTTTCGGCATTTTGTGCTCTTGGATTAGAGTCATCTCTTTCTCAAATTCCTCAAGAAGCTATTGCTGATGTCAATAAGAAAGCATTTGACTTGTACTAAAATTGTCTACATACTTTTTATCAACTTGTAAGCCAATCAAATCCAGTTATCTAAGCTCTTGGTCTTAGTGACATGTTATCATATGAGAAGAGCTCACAGATGACTATGTGGCTTCATCTTTTAGAGTGATAACATAGAGTCAGCTTCTGTTAGTCCACAGGAAACTGAAGCAGATTGCATTCTTGGCAAGATAGGAGCTTTCACAAATTCAGTTGGTGATGGTTTTCTCTATGCCATGAATGCTTCTGGAGACTGACCCTATGAGTGAGGTTTCCCACACTGTGAACAACAACCATATTCTAACAGACGTGGAAGAGAGAGAAAAGAATATGGCATGTAGAAGACATTTGAAGGAAGTCATTAACCACAACCAAAGTCTTTTTACAAATTGAACAGTTCCTAAGTGACATATGTAATACATGCATATTGCCATGCATTGTTATTATTAAAGGTAAACAAAGATATAATAAGGTCATAATACTGTCAGTTTCATTGAATACATAGGTATATCTATTTCATTGTGTGCTGGGGTATTGTTAGAGGTGGAAAACAATGACTAAATTTCATAACAAGGTCTGGCAAGCTCTGAAAAATATTGGAAGGTGGATGTGAGTTGGTTTGATTTTTCTATCAATAAACCATTTGAAAATATTGAATGTCATACCCTGATAACTCAGGGATTGACCTTTTCAGTAATTCTACACTTTACCTGTCAGCACACATCTATTTATCACCAAATCATTTATCATCTGTCTTACATAGGTACCTATTATGCTATGCAAGGAGAAGTCAGTGTTAGAGACATGGACAGAAACCCAATCCTAACTGTTATAAATATTTATGATACGCATATCTTTAAAATCAAAGGAATTCATTTTGTTATTTTAGCAAGAGAATTTCAGGGTTAAATTATGCTATCAAGATAAGATTTTCTGGGGCCTGGGAGATAGCATGGAGGTAAGGCGTTTGCCTTTCATGCAAAAGGTCATTGGTTTGAATCCCGGTGCCCCATATGGTCCCCTGTGCCTGCCAGGAGCAATTTCTGAGCACGGAGCCAGGAGTAACCCCTGAGCACTGCCGGGTGTGACACAAAAAACAAACAAAAAAAAAAACGATAATATTTTCTATCTCCCACTGCTGTCCTTAAATTTTCTTTCTCTCTTAAAAAAAGGCTTTCATCTTGACACTCGAAAGGAAGTCACACTTGACAGCAAGCAGTTTCTGGCTTATAGGGGTCATTGCATGCATTGCATGCATGTCTTAACATATAAAAATAGCTATCTCCAGGTGACCAAATCCCCAAAAAAGAGGTGAGGTGAATCCTACCTAGAGCATGTGCCTACATCTCCAGTGAAAAGCGCCTTGAAGAAAAGCACCTTTAGAATCCTAAAAGTAATTAATAAAATAACAAAAAGAAAAAAAAACAAGGAGTATATAGTTCTAAAAATATAGACTTGATTATGAACAACTTTGTAATTGTATCTCATGGTGACTTGATTAAAAATTATTTAAAAGACATAGGTTTCTTATGCTCTGATTGTATACTCTAATAGGAAACAAAGGCAAATCATGAATAATTATGATCAAAAATGGTTTTAAGTGTCATTATAGAATACTGCTTTTAAGTTAGGAGACAGTTCTTTTTCTGGCTTGGAGGAGGCCCTCCTGTGAATAACAACTTCAATTTTTGGACTAACTACAAAAACATCCAAATGCACCAGGCAGTGAACAAAATCTGATAGAATCTGAGATGGGTAAAAACTTGTAAGAGAAAAAAAACATATTGGGATGAATTTGCCTTTATTAGCACTGTTAGCCTGACTGTCCACTGAAGTTTAAAATTCCAGTGAAAAATAAACATTGTCGTCTGAAGGATAAGAGGAAAGAATTTTAGGAACAATGACTCCTAGATAATGGGAATAGGCCTGGATTTCAAAAAATTATTTCAAAAAATAAAACAAGCCCTAAATAATATTTACAGTTAAAATTTATTCAGATGTCTGATAACCATGAACCATGCAGAAAGGAGTTGGGTGAGGGCCATTTTTGTTAAGGCTGATTAGTTAAAGATAAACTGACTTGAAGTTATTTATTTCACCCAAAATAATTTGATTCTAACCAAACCCAACCAAGTTAACTGTCTACTCAGACAAAAAGTCCCACTCACAGGAGACATAAAGTAACCTATATTACTACATTTTAGGACATGACTGAAAATTATTTATATATATATAGGACTATGAAAAATAAAATTTATTTTCAGGAGGACAGGCAACAATAACATCAATTAGAATTAAAATTCATGGTGTCTTATATGTGAGTATGTATGCTTCAGTACATGCCTGCTTGTCTTCAGGCATGAAAAACAGGGAACATGCTATATAAGTAGGCTACATCCTATTCATAAATAAGGTTAATTACACTATTATTATAGTCTTATATAACCTATTCATTAATAAAGTTTGGTGTGATGATATAATAAAATATATTATTTGAAAATATGCTCTATTTGTAACTGTTAGAGAGTTGCAAATCAAAAGCACAAATCAAATACTATTTCACACCCATTTGAATGATTACTGAAAAATTAAACAGAAGAAAGAAGGTGGAGAGGATGTGAGATACATGCTTACTTTTCTAGTAAAAACAGTATTGAGGAAAATTATTTAAGAAAAGAAATAGCAGGGCTAGATGTGTCTCAGTTGTAAGGTATGTGCCTTGCATGCAAAAGACTTAGGCTCTGTGCCCCAAAACACACACACACACACACACGTCCACACACACATAAAATATTCTAAAAATACATGTAGGCAAATGGCTAATAATAAAAAGCACTAATAAATAATAATAAAATAAATAATAACAATAAAAGCACTAATAATAAAAATAAAATATCAAAATAATTAATATCTTGCAGTGGATAAATGAATAAATTTAATGTGATATGATCATACAATTGGATAGTCATAACAATAAGTGTTAAGATTATGAATGTTTTCTCTTGGCAAAAAATTTGAAGAATATCTACTAGAAAATGTTTCCAAGTTTGCTCAAAGATATAGCTATGATAAGTCAAGAAATATAGTGACCCTAGCAAACTATACCTGGGAATCATATTTAAACTACCATATTAGTCTGTGTATAAGACGACTTTTGAAACAAAAAAAAGTCAACCGAAAATCAGGGGTCATCTTATACGCCGAGTATATCCTGAAAAATGTTTCAATATGCCACTAAACAAAAATTGTCTGGATATTGCCAAAAAATGAATTTTCCAATACAATCCTGCAACTATCACTGCAAGGCTGCTCGGACTGCCTCTCTAACTCAGCCAATACAAGCAGGCTTTTTATGCATGCAAATTAGACAATGTTCTGGACCCAAATCTACACTGTAAAAAGCCTGCTCGGATTGGCCAAAGTCAGAGAGGAAGTCTATTACAGTATAACCTTTGAACCTTTGCTTGTTGTGATTGGCTCACTGTGGTACATACAGTTGCAGCACAGGAATGTTCTGTCTGATACAGTGAATATTGGCCTAAACCTATGTTTTAACTGCAAAATTAGGGGGTCATCTTATACGCCCAGTCGTCTTATATGCCAGCAAATATGGTACATGAAATCCAAGATGAATATATTTAAAAAACAGATAAGGAAAAAAAGACATGACAGAAAAAAACAAACAATTCAAAGAACTCATAAATTCTCATTATAAATTAAAAAGGCCACAAGATAGTGTGAACTTAAAAGAAAACCAAAATTGTTAACCTAAAAAATCTATATCCCATAAAGTTGACCTCCAAGAATGAAATAAACAATAGGCATTTTCACTCAGAGGTTCTCCTGGCTCTATGCTCAGAGGTCGCCCCTGCCAGACATGGGGGACCATGTGGGATGTCGGGATTTGAGCCACCGTCCTTCTGTAGGAAGGACAGACGCCTTGCCTCCATGCTATCTCTCCACCCCACTTTATTCTTTTAATTACATCTTTAATTTAATCTTTTTAAAAGAAATTTTTAATATATAAGAAATATATACTTATATATGCATATAAATATATATAAATATATATTCTTCACCAGTGCAACATTCCCATGACCAATATCCCAAATGTCCTTCCTCCCCACCCCACACCAGACTGTAAAAACAAGTTCTTATCTACTAGGGATAAGAACTCATACTGTTTTTTACAGCACAGGGGCATCTCCCACCTTCAAGTATGTCATGTGGAACCAACTTAGACCCCAGGGAATTAGGCACCGACCATTCAGCCTTGACTCCTGGATCCCAGACATAGAAATGACAGAGTTCTTCACAACAGCTCCAGGAACCAAATCCCCTCCAAGGCATCCATAATGATGCTCTGACATCAACATGGCCAGTGCGCCAGTTCTAAATTGATAACCTGACAATGAGGAAATGGGAACAACTTTATCTAAGAGCAAGTTGTCCTTCCTCAACAGCCAACAATAAGACAAAATCAGAAGACATATCACCCTCTCATCTGTGCAAAAGCTAAGATTGCTATCTACAGATGACTGGTAGTTACAACGAGGACTGGACAGTATGCATCCCAAGATCAACAACAACAACAAAAAGCTCTAGCTTAGGTTTTGGTCTACAATCTGTTCAACAAACAAGATCTCCAATTTCAGAGGTCTGACTGAGACAATCACAACTGAATGGGTCTTCCGGAAACATAAGGAAAGACTCTATCCCAGGCTTCATCCTAGGAGCAGCATGATGATCAAAACCACCAACTACAGAAGATGGATTAAAACAACACTGAAGAAGCAGAACTGCTAGAACCACAAAGAAAGACTTCATCATAAGCTCCGTTCCTTGAGCTGTACTGACACCAAGATCTCTAGATACAGAGGTCTGATTTTACCATCCATGACAAAGCTTCCGTACACCACAAAAGCACCAAGGGAAGAGTAAATGATCATGCAAGGAGTCTATAGTTAACCCCATGACAGTATACTTCAGGAGTGGAGAGACCCTGCATCCCCTAGGCCAAGGGAATGCCCTCTATTATGCTTCCAATAGTTATTGTGCCTATGTGGGGGGAGGGGGGAGCACAAAATAATCCTTTTACCCACATATATATTGATTGATTGATTTTTTTTACTTCATTGGTGTCGATATTGAAGTTGATGTCTCCGATTTTATTTTATTGTATCTTTCTCTTTCTTTTTGCACTCTGGCATGGTTTGATTTCAGGACCGAGACTATTGTGTGGTGCTTATCTTTATTGCTGTAGTGCTCACTGGATATTGTATTTGATATTTCTTTCTGTATTGTTGTGGTGTTTCAATTACTTTTTTCTCTCAAACTGAGGTTGAAAGCCTCTGGAAGAACTCAGCCCATTTTCAGCTTATTTGATTTTTTTAACCCATTCTATTGCTTTTCTTTCTTTCAAACAAAACCAAATATCTCGAACTATCTAGCTCCACCTCTCAAATAGAGGGGAAACAAGGGAGGATACCAGGACTAAACAGATATATGATTACTAATAGTAAGCTAGACACAGAGGGAACCACTTATTCTAGCAGCCCGGGGGGGGGGTGTGATGGTGGGGGATATGGGTTGCAGGAAGGAAATGGGGTTGGGGGAGGACAAATTTAGTGATTCAATGTTTATATGTACCTGAAATACTACTGTGAAAGATATTTAAGCCAATATGGTCAAAATAAAAATTAAAAAAACATAAAAGACATGGAGTGGGATGATTAACATAATTAAAAATCACAAAATAACAAAAATAGGCATTTTCAGTTGAAGTTAAAATAAGAATATTAATTCATATCAGGCATAAACTAGAAAAAAATGCTAAGAGAAATTCAAACTGTAGGAGCATGATACCCAAAGGATATATCTGATCATTTATGACAAAAAAATTACAAATGATGAATAATAGGATATATTTTGCCTTATCAATCTCTTAAACCACCTTTGATTCTTGAAGCAAAAATTATCACATTTTATCAGTTTTGTAATAGTAATATAATATATACAATAGTAAATAGAGGGAAGTAATAAATCATGCAGAATTCTAATAGTTTACTTAAGAAGTGCCATTCAATTTAATGTAAACTTAAAAGTTAAGAATATAGAATACATACCAACAGACATGCCAAACTTATACACAAAGATGACATTAAACCCCATAAAAATCATCCCCATCAATGTCAATGGATGAAATGCACCAGTTAAGAGACACAAAGTGGCTAAATGGATCAAAAAGACAAATCCAACCTTCTGCTGCCTACAAGAAACACATCTGAATAGCCATAACAAACATAGACTCAAAATCAAAGGCTGGAGGAAAATTTTCCAAGCTAACATCACCCTTGAAAAAGCTGAGGTACTTCTTTCTACAGGAAGCAGCCCAGAAGACACCAAGGAACATAATCTCTCCAGGACCCACACCTGGTAAGATGTCCCCACACAATCAATGTGGGGCTAATTCCTGCCATGTGATTGGGCTCCCAGAACATTTATAAAGAACTGCTGCCCTGCTTCCTGTCTTCTTTCTGTAGGACGCAGCCCAAAAGACATCAAGAACATAATCTCTCTAGTACCTAGGAGCACGGCCACAAGTGGCTCATCTTTCAACCCCTGAACCCCACTTCTGCACTTAGTAAAAAGCACACTATAAGCTTCACAATGTGGAAATTTTGCAGTAGAAACCCATGTATAGAGAATCAAGGTGGCTGCTCTGATAATCCGACAAGTACCAGTCAGGTATCCTCTCAAATAAGATGTTTAGAGAAGAATTATGGAAGATGTTTATGGAGCTCAAAAAAGCATTGGTAGACTTGAATGGAACACAAATAAGACTATTTAAATTAGAAAATTTCACAGTGAAAGAACAGGACTGAAAACCTTGGCTTATGAATTGAAAACCTGAACGGAAAGCCTCTCAACTGGAGTATGGCAGCTGCAAGTGGGGTCAGTGAGCCAGAGATGAGATGCAGAACATATCCATAGAGCAGAAGAAATTGGAAGAGAAACTTAAAGCAAATGATCAGGCAATGTCTAAACTACTCAAAGAATGTGAACTGATAAAAATAGAATTCTTCGATAAACTCAACAGAAACAACATAGGAATCAATGAAGACCCAGAAACCCAGAGCAAGAATAATAAAAGAATTTGGAGGAAGAGTGAGAACAGGAAGAGGTGAAAGAAGAATTTTAAGAAGAATAAGGTGAAGAAGAGTAAGAAAAATAAGGCAAAGAAGAGTAAGAATAAGGAGAAGAAGAGCAAGAAGAATATTGTGAAGAATAGTAAAAAGAGGGGAAAGTTGAAACGGAAGAAGTAGCATCCACGCCTGCCCAGTAGGGCCAACTCCTAAGAACTGTGAGTCTTGTCTTTTCTTTGTGTTCCTTTGTACTTTGCTGTTCTGGATTTCGTGGGAGTGGACCAAACTGGTCCCCAAAAAAGACTCGCTCTCCCAGAAGTCCATCCTAGGGCTGAAACAACCAGGAACATTCCATTAGACTGAAAACCGGCTATAG